>JANTNT010061108.1:0-22713 GCA_024752375.1 Entacmaea quadricolor | reverse complement strand
GGCCGTATGTTAGATAACTCAATGGGTTAATACGTCTATACCCTCTATAAAAATGGGCTATTTATTTATTTATTTATGACCTAAGCTATTGTTATTGATAATGCCAACCAGAGATTGATTAGCTGATGAAACAAAGCAGCTTGACAAGAGCTATTGACATCACAATAAAAATGTGATGTAATGTTTTGTAAACAGAAAGTATTGCTGTTGGATAATATCATAAAGACTCATGGTTACTATTCTTCGTTTGCTCGTTACGTCATCGTGGCCATGTTGGATGACGTTAACAAAAGATTTCTCATTAGCTTCTTTTGTTAACGTCATCCTCATTAGCTTCTTTTGTTAACGTCATCCAACATGGCCGCCATTTCTTTGTCTTGTGATTCCCTTGGCAATGATTACAAACCATCATTACTATTGCGGAACTTTGGGAATTGTCGCACACAAAAAGTTACGTAACGGTATATACGTCATGTTAAAATTTCATCAATACAACTTTTTGCATGGAGACCTTAGCTTTTCCATTGCACATGAAGTATATACCTGAAATCAACCCAGTAAAAATCTACTTATTGCTTGTGCAACATTTTTTTGTCTGGAATATAACGTGGAATTCTCTCGTCATCCAATGAAACAGTATAGGAAATCGTACAACCTCGACTACAATTCCTAAATTAATAGGTATGAGTGGTGTTTTAAAATTTCTCGTATTACACGAGCCTTCTGCCGCCGAGTGCCTCTGAGAACTTACAAAAACATCACGAGAACCTAATAATTACGAATTGTACTCAAGGTTGTACGTTTTTTTTTTTTATTTGTTTGTTTGTTTATAGTACACTCAACAAAATTTTCTAAAAAGATAAAAACTTAGAAGGTGTACGTACCGTTCGTTTAAGAACGTTTTTTAATAACAGGCACTCCTACGGAGTATAATTAATGAATAATTGTACTGCTCTTGTACTGCTCTTGTCCAATCAGAATCGAGTTATTTTGTTGAGTGAACGGTAATATAGTAATAACTGGTAGTAATAACCTGTTTTATTCATATCACGTAAACGAGCTTCTGGAGACCAACAGTTTTCATCAATAACCCTAAACAGCTTGCCATCTCTCATCATGTTTGCTTTTCCCTAATGAGATATGATTAAAGTCAAATAACAATATCATTATTTCCTGAAATGGTTATCAACACAGTTAAACACATATGCTATGTCTCAGGGTTATTGCATCCTTTGGAGCTGAATCATCTTTGCTGCCCACCTGTTTGTTTCCTCACAAGTTAACAACCTAAAGTTATCTAAGATATGACTTACTGTCATTCTACTCTAACATGACAGTGGTGACTTACGTGTTCGGTAACCAATCAGATTATGAATCGAAAACAATATAACTCGAGTTAATATACCAGCAGTAATATAATAGAAGGATGAAGAAAAAACTTTGAATTCATGGGCTCGAATTCCATTGTTTTTGATTTACAATTCCATTGTTTTTGATTTACCACAGTTAGAGTAGAACGACACCAAAACTTGTGTTTAGTCTTTTCTTTTTTATCAAAATGATAATGAATGTAATGAAATGGTAGTAGAACTTAGTGTTGTGTAAACAGTCTTGCAATTTTGTAATCATGCATATGATTTATTACTATGATTATGTTGAAAAAAGTAAAAGGCAAAGCAATTTTATTTTATTCGACGTCGGTAGTTCCTTCAGCTTAGAGGCTGGTATCCCAGGAAGCTGATGGTACACACTTGACCCCCTCTCCATCAGTGCTCCATTTTTTAGAGTATTTGAAAGTTAAGCTACACAGATTACACTGAGGCTCAAACTACTGACCCCTTGCCTAGCAGGTAGCACACAAGGTTTGCCAACCAAGCCACACTTGCTTTTAGTAAAAGTACATGACAATTTTTTAGCTTTTAGCTTTCCAGTATACACTGTAATCTAAATCAAGATATTTTAAGTCAATCTATTATAGCTAGTTTTCATACATTACAATGTCCTTGTAATTGAATCCATCCACCATAACCATATCTCTAAAAAACGTTTAATAATCAATATTAATTCATTAAACAGTTAGTGTTTGACAGTAACGTTTTAAAATTGTAGTAGTGATTGATTTTTTTTTTCTTTTTTAATGACAAGAGGAATGACTGCTTCTGAAAAACGAAGGGTAGTCAGAGTAATTGTTAGGGGGTTGTCAGAGGAATTTGGTAGGGGGTTGGCAGAGGGATTTGGTAGGTGGGTTATCAGAGGGATTTGGTAGAGGGTTGTCAGAGGGATTTGGCTGGTGGATTGGCAGAGGGATTTGGTATGGGGTTGTCAGAGGGATTTGGTAGAGCATTGTTATTGGCTGGAGGTTGGTAGGGAGATTTTTTTAGGGGGTTGTCAGAGATATTTAGTAGGAGATTGGCAAATGGAACATGTAGGTGGTTAGTAGTGGATTGGTAGTGGGTTTGGCCAAGGGATTTAGTGGTAGCAGGTTGGTGGGGAGGGGGGTGCTGTGGTTAGCAGAGGGATTTGGAAGGGGATTGGTAGGAAGGTTGGAAGTGGGGCTGTCAGAGGGATCTGGCATTAGGGGGTTGGTTGTGGGATTAGAAGAGGGATCTGGTATGGGATTGGTTGGGTGGTTATTAGTGGATTTGACAGGGGTTTGCAGAGGGTTTTGATAGAGGATTGGTAGGACATTTCAACTGGAGTTTGTAGGCCAGGGATTGGGATAGGGATTTTTAGGGTGTTAGTATGAGGTTGGTAGGGGGGCTATTAGGGAATTTGGAGGTGGGTTTGGTAAGAAGTTGGTGGGGAGTTGGAAGAGGGTTGGCAAGGTTGACAGATTTGGTATGGTAGTTTGGTTAACAGGGGAGTTGGCAGGGGGTTGTCAGTGTGATTGGTAAGGAGATTGCTGGGGCAATTTGAAGAGGCATTGATAGAGGATGAGGTTAGCTGGGAGATTGGTAAGGAGGTTGGCAGGAATATTGGTGGGAAGGTTGGCAGGGGAGTTGGGGGGTCATAAAAACAGATTCCATTGCAGTGACATTGACCAATGGGAAATTATCTTATCACACTTTTAAGACAAAATGACATAATTAGTGCTTTACCTCTTTGAGGTTTGGCCAACTTTCTGGTAAAATGTGATTGTGAATGTCAACCTTAAATGCCATCAAGCTCTGTAAGAAACATTCAAACATTCAAATACTAGTCCCAGATAATACAAAGCATGTAAGACCACTTTTGGTGAATTGCTATTTTTAGATTATATTATCTGTTTACATAGTAGAGGGTGTTCTGAGGACCTAATGGTTGAAATGCTTAGGGGACATCTCCACAAAAAGTTGGAGCTTGAGGGAGTAACCAGTAAAGGAATATCAAATACTCACTTAACAACTTTTATAATTCATGATATTAACTTGCTGACAATTATTACAAAAGCTCTCACAAGGATGCTTTCATCAGTCAGTCAATTGTTGTATGTAAATATTGCTTTTCTCCATACATTTTGCAAAAGTTTTTCACTGACTAACAGATATTCTAGTGTAAATAATAAGAAGCTGTGAGATAAGTACAGTGCACATTATGCACAAGTCAATACTAAACACTTTCCTTGTCCTGCCAGCAGGGGTGGATCCAGGGCTAGTACTTAGGAGGGATTCACCTCTGACAAATTTAGTACAAGCTAAATGCCAAAAGAACAACTATTCTATATAAGAAATGTTTCATTTTTAGGGGCGAGAAAGGAGGATCTAGCCCTAGTGAGTGGATACAAAATGAGTGATTAGACTGCGATCAGAACATTAATAGCCTGGAGTGGGAAATTTGATTAGAAAAAATTAAAAAACTCAAGTGCCAGAGGGTTGCCTGTGAAGGGTGGGGTGTTGATATTTTGCATTGTCTGGTCCATTATGCACAAGTCAAAGTAAACCTTCACCCCCCCAACCTGGGACAGGGTGGGGGAATGTGGGGCATATGATCACATTTGACAATCAATGATGCTCCAGGGGGTGAGGATAAAGTGAAGATTTGACTGGAGTGGGGGCAATGGTGGGGGATTAGGTTGGGATATGGCTGCAGTTAGGAAGATAACGGAATGTTTTAACATATTACGTAAAAACTAAACCCCCAAGGTGGGGGATTTGATGCTCATTCTTGCACCACTAAGTGTGGTATTTGCCAACATTTGTACAGCCCAATTGTCAAATGTCCCACTAATCCCTACCCGGTACCAGGTTGGGGGGTGGGGTTTTTGACTAGTGTATTAACACCAGACAACCATTTAGGCTTTGAGCGGTAAATTTACGCTTCAAACAGTAAATGTTTGTAATCAAATAAAATAAATATCGCAGTGGCTATTCGTACAATTATTTAAGATATCAATTTTGAACTATTATAACTTTGTTTAAAAGTAGATAACAATTCGAGAAAGCATCAAAGCCCGTGATTTTACCGTATAGATTTAGCCGAGCATAGAGTACATCAAGACGAAACGCGACACAAAATTTCGCCGACTCGATGACAGTGAAGGTCACCAATCTAATAATGACATTATGTCCTCTAATTACGGCTAGATTTGTCATTTTTTAGTTTTTCTAGTCGAATCATTTCCATAAAGAAATAAGGGCATGTTGTCATGGAACAATTATCCGCATTTCGGCTCATTTTGAGGAAGAAACAACCAGTCCGTACGAATAAGTCACGCAGGCTATTCGTATGGCAGCGTTTACAAACTTTTTCTGAACTCAAAACGGCATAAATTCTGTGCCGTCACACTTTTCCTAAATACTTTTAGCATTGTTTTCGACTCTGTGAAAATTATTTGTGAATGTTTGTCTCATTTCTGCTCGAATTACAGAGGAAAACTACATGTCCGTACGAATAGCCTGCGTGACTTATGAATAGCCTGCGTGTTCCATGACAACATGCCCTTATTTCTTTATGCCATGGAAATGATTCGATTAGAAAAACTAAAAAAATGACAAATTTAGCCGCAATTAGAGGACATAATGTCATTATTAGATACCTTCACTGTCATCGAGTCGGCGAAATTTTGTCGCGTTTCGTCTTGATGTACTCTATGCTCAGCTAAATCTATACGGTAAAATCACGAGCTTTGATGCTTTCTCGAAATGTTATCTACTTTTAAACAAAGTTATAATAGTTTAAAATTGATATCTTAAATAATTGCTTAAAAATATCGAAATATTTGAATGTCCTTACGAATAGACAAAAGTCCGCGTACGGTTAACGTACGAATAGCCACTGCGAATAAATATTTCTTTTTGGTATGAGAATGAGAATTATACAAGACAAAGCTTTGCAAGACTGCATGCAATCGATAGTGTACATTTGCATGCAATCAAAGTGTACATTTGTTTCCCGCACTTTTTTTATGCACCATTGCAGCTAGCGTGGCTTACCTTTGACGTGTGCATGGAAAGAAAGAGTCCGATGGTCGGGTTATATTAAAGCACTCGTGTACAAAAATGCAATAATACAAAGAAATGCACTTTGTATTATTCCTTTTAGTATCTAAGTCTTATCAAGTATTTAAAAACCAAATTTACTCACCTTGTTATTTTAAAACCTGACTAAAGTAGATAGCAGGCTTTATTTACTATAACCGAGAAAGACTGATCACTGGACAACAACTACAGGCGTTAAGTAGCCTGTGTCTTATATGACCGAGGAGGAGCGAGTACGATAACAAATCAAGATGGCGGCAGGTTCGTCTTTGAAGTTCACACGAGACTTTGCACGGTGCAGTAGTCGTTTGGCTCGCATTCATCGAAATTTAAAAGATGTTCGTAGAATTACCACTAATTCTGGTGATGAACTGACAAGTTCAGGTAGGATTTTAGAATTTTATAAAGATATTTTAAGTCATGTCAATTTCACACGTTTCTTGGTACAGCAGTGTAGAATTTTGACGAGTGAGGTGCGGAATAAAAAAAATAGAAAAATAGACCTCTTTAGCTTCGTATGTAAATTGCCCATTTCAAACCACGTGATGTAAACGTGGCGTTCTCTGGGGAATTGTTTCTTTCAAATGTTTTCAGAAAGATAAAGGAACAATCCCCTAGAGAACATCATGTTTAAATCACGTGGTTTGAAATAAGCAATTTACATACAAGGTGGGATTTGACAAAAAAAAATTGAACAAAATTCAAATGACACATACCTGCTTATGATCCTGGAGGGGACTCCTGCCATAAAAGGGTAGGGATGGTTGTCGGAAATTTTGAAAATGACCCCTAAAAATTATCTGAGTGTTAACCAGGTGGGTGTGGCAACCCGAGATTTTTACCCATAAAAGGTATCTACTCAAAATTTACCAAATTGAATATTTTAACTTTTAATAATATTAAAGACGAAAACTTCAAATGCCTTCTACTTTTGAAAAGTTTCTGAGGATGTTGTCATAAGTCTTCAACCTATTCGTTGAAATGAATACAAATGCAATCGTGTAATCCAATCTTTATTTCTGGAATACAATATTTGCCGGAGGAAAAATAAAGACCCTGAAAAGGTACCAGGTTAGTCTATGGAAGCTCAGTAAAATTTTAAAGACCCTAAAAGGTACCAGATCTCTGATTTTCACCTCTAAAAGGTATGACGAACATCCCTACCATCAAATATATGGTAGTCCCCCCCCCACCAGGCTTATGACTGTTATATATGACAAGAAAAGAAGTCGTAGCATTTGAAAATGTGTTTTAAAACCTTACAACAATTGTAATTGTGTTGTAAGCAGATGACATGCAAAAGTTACAAGTCAAAATTGTATCATGTAAATCAGCCTTTAAAAAGTAGCAAGTTCTCCAGCTTGGAATTGAACCATACCAATGCTTAACTAAGCCAACCAGGTGGCTGTATTATTATACAAAAAATATTTTTATGGACAAAATCTGACTGTGTGAGCAATAGGATTTCACATTTGAACTCTTAAATGCAAAGTTGTGTAGCAGATATCATGCATTTCTTTACATATGGTTTTACATGTATTTTGATGCTATGTTGCAGTAGATCATCAAAAAGCTTCTTCATTGATCAAAGCTGAAAAAGGCAATTCAACAAAAGCTCTATCTAGTACAAATAGCAGAAAAACCTCATTATATCCAAGGTAATTAATGTTAAATATTATATGTTAACATGACCCATATTACTGGCACAAGTACTGCTATGAACCATTAGCAAAACTCACATGATGGGGTCCATAAGCTTCTAGAAAAAAACATAGTGACCTGCTTAAGATATCGCCCAAGAAATTTTTTGACTAAATCTTTCTAAAAACAGGTCATGCGATCACTGAGTTAGCTTGGACCAGATGGGAAAATATTTTGCTCTTGTTCAATTATACTGACCTAGCTGCATTCATCCATTCATCATGACCTCAAGCCAAATATTTTAATTCCATCCTGCTCTCCCACTCAGTCAATGAGTACATAATATTTATATATTACAGTGTTCAACCTTTGCAGTAGTCCACTCACCCCAGACAAGTAATAGTAAGAAATGCTTTAGAACAAGTAGAAATTTAGTTCCACTTGTCACAGGGCTAGCATCGATATTTTATGAAATGGTTAATTCATACTCTAACTGGACAAATAGAAACTTGTTTAGGACAAGTAAATTTTCTGTGCTACTAGTCCTGGGTCCAGTGGTCAAAAAAGTTTGAGCGCTGACATTACATTATTTATGCCTATTTAAAGCATAATGATACCGGTAATATTTGTATCTGTTAGATATTGTTCCCTGCTAGCAGAGTCTTTGAATCCCAGTATTGGGTCAGAGGGAAAAAGGAGACTTCTGATCTATGCCGTTTTCTTTGGTGTACCACAGTCCACAATCCTGGACAAACCAAACTAGTTTCAAAATCAGTTTTTTACTGGAAATACATAATATGCTCAAGCAAATATGAAATATAAAATAACTTTTATCAAGCCCTCACTATTCTTCAATAAATGTTGCTAGTATATTTTTGATAACTGTAAAAAAACAGCTATTTTAAATATTTTTAGTAACCTTTCTCCAACAAAAATCCAAAAGTCTGGTATCTGTTCATTCTTGACAAGAAGAGATACCTTTGTTTGTCTGCCAACTGGATACAGGAAGTCCTTTATTTACCAACTGTCCTTGCTGACTGCTGTAGAGTTGTCAAAGAAAGGTGAACACTTCGAAAAGGAGGCCTGTTATCATTGTGATTTCTCTGTTAAACTCTTTAAAGAGGATGAAGTCCAATTGTGTGAGCAATTGGGCTTAAGAGCCAGTCACTGAGCATGTGGCAATTAAATTCTTTCCAAAAGACCTTCACCTTCATCTTGACGCTATAAAAACTTTTTTGTTGGCTTAAACTAAAAGTATTGTCTTTCTGAGTTGGGACCAACTACAGAATACCTATATCATCACTAGCACATTAGTATTTCAACATTTTGGTGCTTAATTGTAAGTTGGTTGATGTCTGATGTCAAAATTACATGTATAATTGCAGGGTTGCTTGGTTACCACACACATGAGCAACAATGAAAATGGCCTAGATTGGCAGTCTTCTTTTTCCCTCTGACCCAATACTGGGGAAAAGGTAAGACTCTGCTAGCAGGGAATAGATATTGTATCTGATGCATTGATGCAAAAATGCAACAATTATTGAAGCTAATTGCTATTTTGAAATCTTTAATTTTTATTGCTTTTAGCTATAAAGAATTGAAAGATTTTGACCTGAAGCCAATTATGGTATGATTTTTTAAAATTTTGCCATATATGTAATATATGTACTGGTATTAGGTACTAATAATAAAGTATAAGTAGGGGTGGGCCACTATTTTAATTTACAAAAAGGTTGGACATAAAAATAATGCACTCCCATGAGGGGATCATTGATTATTTTACTAGCATCTAAGGGGTAGGGGTACCTCTAATCACTACCTAAAAGTGATGCACTTTGTGATTTGCAGCAATGAACAATGTTCTAAATTATATAAAATAAATTGCAAATCACAGGGTTTTCATTATCTTTTTGAATAGGCGTCTGAGTGACTTAAATAGGCATCTGTATCCCAAACGGGCCCCCCCTTAGAAAATTTTGAATTTTAGAAGCCTGGAAATGTCAATTTCCTGTATTTTGGCATCAAAAATTCACCTTTTATTCTGTTTACACACACACACGCACACACACACACAAAAAAGAAAAACAACATTGACACACAGGTAATTTATATTTAAAAAATTTACAATCATATTTATTAAGTAAGACACAAAATAACCAGTGGTAAGAGTTAAAATAGGCGGCACTATACCGCCGGTAGCTGCCTATTATTGAAAACCCTGAATCACCCACTGTAAGCTCAACTTTACACAAAGCAGCTTCAACAAAGTATGTCATATGATGTTGCAAGATTTTGAAAGGAATTAAAAAAAAAACTTTCAACATGTTGTGATGATAGAGACTGCCAAGAAAATTGTTCTATGCACCATATTACATGAGAATGATTGGGTTAGCCTTCACAGATTTGCAACCTGTCATCTGATTCGTTCTCCTAAACAATAGCTTCATTGGTTCTTTTGTCTGAATTTTTGTTTTGTTGCATTGTTTTTATTGTTTGTCCAATACAATGTGCAAAGGCATTGCAAACCGTAAAGGATGACCCGAATGATTTTCTGTGCAACATTGCTGGGTGGAAAATCATTGTTGCAAATTGCCCCATGTACGTAACATCAAGGACTGGCTGCTTCGAACCATATCATTGTGCATTTGGGTTTTTCCAGCCCACCCCCTATACTGTTTATATAACCAGTACCTTAATTAATGAATTCAAGTTATCACTGACAGGTAATACCATTCAATGTTGCATGGGCTGGAAAATTTGTTATCTGGTTACTCCATAAATACCAAGCAGAAAAAACAGTTATTTTAGTAAGAGCAAGAGGTAAGCTGTTACAAAAGTGCTTATTTGTTTGGTTTTCTGTCTGTCTGTCTGTCTGTATTTAATATTCTATTTAAAAGGGGTATGTCTTGTATTGCTGTAGCAGTCAATATTTTTGTGACACCATCAGAGTCATTTATACTTTATTTAACCTTTACCATAGTTTTATCAAGTGAGCTTTGCCTGGAGCTTAAAGAAAATGGTTTTTCATGCACAGATGCTTCTTCCCCAGATAAGGTTTGTCTTATATCTCAACACCAACATACATGTATACTAGTTACAAGTTATACAATGCTTTCTCCATGGAATATCTCATTTTTCACTTGTATTTTCTTAGTGTACACATGACCCTTTAGGGAGCATTATAAAAAGAAAATACAAGAGACATGTGGGATATTCCATTATTGTACATTGTTTTCTTTAATCTTTAGGATTTTGGTGATAGGATGCTGTCAGAAGATGGAATAATTGTTGTAAGATAATATAGATTAATTAACTTATCACATTTTGATAATATGTTTTATTATTGTTACTATTTATTTCATCCAACAGAGTAGTAGTTGATTACAAACGATGTATGGATTGGACATGTCAAGGAGAGTTAGAAATGAACATCTTGATACAGAATGGGAGAGGACAATATAGGAAGGAAAGGGAAGAGAGAGCTCCAGAAGTGTAGGCCTGAAGAAGTGTAATGAGGAAGGAAAATTGAATAGGAAATAAACCAGAGAGGACAACAGAAAGGGAAGAATGGAGAGAGAGTTTTGTAGAGAGGAAAGCAAGATTGTATAGATGTAGATAGAACAGTAGAGTATAGTAGGGAGGGGAAGAGAGACAGTACTGTAGAACTGATGGAGTGTGATGTGGAAAGATGATAGGAGATAGAAGAGAATAGGATAATTGAAAGAGAGGGAAGGAAGATTGTATAGATGGAGGTAGAAAAGTAGAGCATAATAGAAAGGGAGGGGAAGAGAGACAATACTGTAGAACTGATGGAGTGTGATGTGGAAAGATGATAGGAGATAGAAGAGAAGAGGATTATTGAAAGAGACGGAAGGAAGATCTTATAGATGGAGATAGAACATTAAGAGCAGAATAGGGAGGGGAACAGAGACAGTGCTGTAGAGCAGATGGAATGTGATGTGGGAAAAAGATAGGATAGAAGGAGATAGAAGAGGAGAGGGCAATTGAAATTTGTAATGTAAAAAATATGGTACTAAATAAATTATTGATTGAAAGAAGGGACTTCAGAAAGGGAAGGAAGGTTGTGTGGATGGAGATGGAGCAGTAGAGCATAATAGGATAGGAGGGAAAGAGAGGCAGTACTACAGAACTGATAGAGTGTGACCTGGGAAGAGGATTGGATAGGAAATAGAAGAGGAAAGGATAATTGAAAGAGAGAGAAGGAGAGACAGCACTATAGGGAGGGAAGGAAGATTGTATAGATGGAGATGGAACTGTAAGAGCAGAATAGGGAGAGGAAGAGAGACAGTGCTGTAAAGCAAATGGAGTGTTATGTTGGAAGAAGATAGGATAGAAAAAGATATAATAGGAGAGGAAAAAAGAAGAGACATTGACTGTATACCTGAAGGACAATGCTAGGGGAATATAGATAGAAACACAGCAGTTCATCGCCTAGGCACAGTAAAGTGAGAAAAGAATTTTGTTGAGGTGGTGGTGATTGAGACTGGGAATGGACTTCTGAGTTAATAGCATTGGAGGGAGGTTGGTGGGGTCTAACTTTGCAATTGAGGTAGAAATTCTAGATTCACTCTCTTAAATAGACATTCACCTTGGGATCTGACAAGTTTCTCACCCTCAAAAATATGATAACTAACTAAATGGATTCGTTTTAAATATGGCTATCTTAGTGGTGAAAATAGGATGGAAGAAAATGGAAAAAAAGAGGACAATAGGAATGGAAGAGAGAAAAGACAGTACAGTTTCGTAGGTCTGAGAGGAAGGAAAGTTGGACAAAAGTAGATGGAAGAGGGAAGGAAAAAGAGAATCCTGATTTATTATCTTTCTTAGTTATCCAATGACAGATTGTCAAGTGCAGTTGTTATGTTTTTCTAGGCTTCTTATGAAGATGCATGCAAATGGAACTTACACTCAAAAGTAGACCTTGTTATTATGGGTAAGTCAGAAAAAAGGCATTGTTTTTGCAGTTAGTGGTCTAAATTTATCAGAATCCAGCCTGATTGTGTTTGGAGTAGAATTTCATTCATTTCATTCCCATACTGTCGTGGGGGACCCACATAGCACCTTCACAAGTTTTTCCCTCCTCCGTTGCCTTCTCGAAGGTGACTGATGTCTCCTTTAGATCCCTTGTCACTGTGTTCCTCCATCTCATCTGCTGTCTTCCTCGTCTACTCTTTCCTGGTGGGTTCCAGAAAAGAAGTCTATAGGGTAAGCGAGTTGGAGTTAGCTGACAACATGGTCAAGCCAGGATAAAGTCACTTTTACAATTGCACCGTCCCCCAGAAAAAATCCTGGATCCTCCCTGTATTTAGAATTATTTGGAGTTCAAAAACAAAAGTGTGTATATCTAAGCCATCTTAGCTTAATGTTATATATCTGTACCATAAATCAGCATCTAGGAATGACTGTTATTTTTGTCATTAATGGATTGTTAGGTTTCTCATTATTAAGCGATTATGTAGCTAATTGAATAAATAATCCAACTAAGTATTAGACCGCGTAGCACTAGAAATAGACATAAGAGTATGAAGGAAAGATATACTGCTTAGAAAGAAACCAAATGAATAAATTCAGGGGGGGCAACCCTACGGTCTTTTGCCTTTGAAAATATTGGTGAAAAATTTCAACCCACGACCTTAGGAAGTGTACTCCCCTATGTAGCCTGCGATCCACCCCTTGTTGACTCACTTGACTTACGTCTTTGAACTGGAGTTGAATAGCAGGGTAGTACTTCTCCATGCACTTCTAGCTGAGCTAGAGGTCAGACTAGAAGCTACAGCTAATTGTGGTTATATGTTGAATATAGTTCAACCACCACTAGATGGACTACCAATCTCGTCTAACTTCCTGAGGCAACTCGATACCCATCCAACCAAAGGAATGGCAGTAATGTTGTACAACCACAATGACTTGGGATTCTTGAATCAGGTAACTATCACCGATACCTATATATATCACGAGGGTTTGTGTGTGTGTGGTCGGTGGTTGTGGTTGCTGTTGTTGTTGTTGTTGTTGTTGTGGTTGTTGTTGTTGTTGTTGTTGTTGTGGTTGTTGTTGTTGTTGTGGTTGTTGTTGTTGTTGTGGTTGTGGTTGTTGTTGTTGTTGTTGCAGTAGAGGGTGTGCTTTTTCTTTATTTTGTAAACACTTTTATAATAGAGACCTCCTTAAATTGGCCGTAATCCCGGGGGGACTACGCTACTGAAAGGACGGGAGAGCTCGTCGTACTTTATAGGGGTGAAAATCAGCGATCTGGTACCTTTTAGGGTGTCTCAAATTTTATTGCACTACCAGAGACTAGGGCTGGTACCTTTAAGGGGTGTTTTTTAGTAAATAAGATACCCGAAATACGAATTACAGCAAAAACAACAACATAAACTTTTCAAGTAGAAAGTTTTCGAAGATTCAAACTAGACTGCAAATAATATAACCGTGAAATAGCACACTAACTATTTATTACTAATTAGTACTAATTACTGGAGCGTTAAGCCGGCACTGAAGCGTGGAAGATTACGTATTTGCAAAAATGACGGAACACATTTTAAAGCAGCCGAAAGACAATAACTCATTAATAGTCTAGCTGTGTCTTGTGTCTTGATTTATATTCAGAAATTAGTTGAACAAATAAAGTGTTTATTGGGTTGTTCTGACGTACGTTTTCTATCCCCGTGCATTTCTTAATCCCTGTGCACGTGCATGTTATGGTTCATTAACTTCCTATTTAGTGCTAATTATTACTATTTGTTAGCGCCTATTTCACGGTTATAGAGTGGTTTTCATAATCCCATGAAATACACTTTAGTGTATTATGCTCTATTACACTCAAATTCTTTTGTTTCCTGTTGTATTTATCAGACTATTACACTTTAGTTAGTACACTTTGGTTCACGGGTTAATGAAAACCACTCTATTATTTGCATTCTATTAAAACTGCAAAAATTGTTAAATTTCTTGTTGTTTGGCTGGTACTTTTTAAGTAAATGTTTGCAGAATGAGTTGGCGTTTTGTTTCCGATTTGCAGTTTATAAAATTCATTAGATAGTATCAATTCAGTTATTCATAATAGATCACTAGTGATCTGTTATACGGTAACAGATACTGATGTCTTATTAATTAGTTCTGTTTGGCATATACAGAGCTCTTTCACGGTTATGATTTCTATTGTCTTTTCCTCATGAATTATTCATAAATTTTATAAGGGTAAAAATCTTGTGTTGCCACACCCACCAGGATAACACTCTGGTACCTTTTAGGGGTCATTTTCAAAGTTTCCGACGAGTGTAATGAATTAGTGCGTTGTACTGATCAAATCTTTATTCCGCTGATGTTGACAATTGAATGAATTAACAACTCTCTACTAGCTCGTTGAATACACTATCCAATGAATGCTAACTCCGTAAGTTTTAAACTCCGTTGATTAAGATTGGCTAGACTCTCTCTCTTCTGACTTCTCTCTCAACTACTCTTTTCACTCTCCATTCTTACAAAGAATGAATTGTCAAAAAAATGTCAAAATGTCACGTGACTCAATTCTACTTAACATTTTTCTTTTCGCAACAACGAGCATCTCCGTCATGCTATATATGCTATATATCGGAGTTCCCATCCCCCCCTCCCCAGGGTTTTTTCCATTTCAGACAACAGGTCATTCGTCGAGACTTGTTGCTTTTATTTAAGTTATATCTATATTAAGGTATATTCTTCAGAGTTATCACTAAACAAAGAAACAATGCTCAAGCGAATGACACGTGATATGAGATAGGGAAACATTATGCCCAAGCTAAAGAGGTTTGTTGCGTGTACGCAGAACGTTTTTAATGTTGCTGTCTGAGTTAAGGTGTTGTTGCACGGGCTGGTTTGCAACGACGATTTTACATAAAGCAACTTCAACAAAATTCGTCGTGATGTTGCAAGATTCTGAAGGCGATTCAAAAACTTGCAATGTATTGCCGTGACGTGTTGCCGTGACAGAAATTGCGAAGAAAATTGTCCCGCGCGCCGCCCGAGAACGATTTCCTGTACAAATCGTCGTTTCCATTACCTTTGTAGGCAAAGATTCGCCTTGGGTTCTCAAAAGACCCTGGTAACACGATCCAATTTTTCTTGCAACTCGCAACAACGTTCACGACAGAAAAATAATCATTTTAAGTTGCAAAGGGGGTGTTACACAATGCAACTGAGCGAAAAGTAGACGACTGTCCTTTGTTTCATTGTGTTAAATTTCAAATATTTATAGATTTAGAACTAAGAAGGATTTTATATTTTTTGAAACGATATTATTTTGAGAAATTTGATCAGTTATCAGCTTATCTGCTTTAAATAGGAATTTTTGCTTTTGTTCACAAGTTATTTTGAAATGTTTGATCAAGTTCGGGCTATGACGTCACGATTCAAGACAGATCAGGAAAACAATGACGACCGTGAATCATAAAATTGGGCAGTTTTTAAAATGTTTCTTATTTGGGATTTGCTCTGGACGTATCTCAAGTTAATCAATTTTGCGGAGCCCTTATCGATACACCTGAATTTAAAATGAAAGAAAAACGATAATATAAATTGGTTTAGGATATTTTATTTAAAAAATTTACAATACAATTGAAGATTTATTTACACTGGCAGTATAATACATTTGAATGTATATGTACAATTCTTTTATAAAATCTTTTTAAAATCTTTTATTATTTTTGATTTGTTTTTTGTTTTTGTTTGTGTTTTTTTTGTTTTTTGTTTTTTGTTTTTTTGTTGTTGCTGTTGTTTTTTGTTGTATTTTCTTTTTCCTTTTTTCTTTTATTGATTTTTTCTTTTTTTTTTTTTTTTTTATGATTTATAAATTTTTTCGTTCTTTTATGTTTTTTTTCTATTTTGTTTTAGAATTTTTTAAGGCTTTTTTAAAGTCTTTTTTTCTAATTTACCTTAACCTTCTTAATCTATTACTGTTTCTTGCTACTATATATATTAAACTACTCGTTCTCACAACTAGCACCATCCTATTTAACATACGATAGCTTGCCTATAGCTACATTGCTGTGTGTTTATTCGCTCACTTCACCAAACCAGACCATGTTAACCCGAATATCACTGTTGCTCCTCTTTTCACACGTTCTTATGAAACGAAGGAAAGCTGTAGAGGAAACAGTTTTCTTATCCTTAGTCGTCACAGTCACTAATAACTAGAATATCATATCCAGTGTTGTTCTCGTTACTCTCGACTGCCTTCTGTTCTTCTCCTTTATCTTTAGCCAAGACCATTGGCGACACCTTTGCAGTACTTCGTGCCCGGCTGTTTTGTACTTTCTTCATGGCTTTAACCACAGCCCTATCAATACGACGAATCATACTTACAGCTTTGTCTACCTTTGTCTTGTCATTCTTACTCGCGCTTAATTTTCTTATTTTGCTCATAACGATTTCTTTAAAGCTTTCCATGTCCAAGTTTCCTGACTTCGTAACTTGTGGTAAATTCTCTAACCCTGACCCGAACGAGCTTTGTAGATGACTGCTGCTCGCATCATTGGTTGTGTAACTACTTTTCGGCATCAAGGTATCCACGGAGTTTTCTTGTCCCGTATAAGATGAGCTGTTTGTGAAGCTGCTAAGTGTTGAGCGTCTAGTATAGTCACTGCTGTTAGAACGCGTATAAATCGCTGAACATGTGCTTGGGTTTGAGTGCAGACTTCCTTCCACTGCGCTTTCCTCTTTACTGAACGAGAGGTTCAATTCTGTGCTGTCAAAGTCATCAGATTCCGAAAAGCTTTGCAGTTCGAGGGATACCTGCGAGCGCTCCTTGCTGGTCTCTGCTTCGCACGTCTGGTCACCCACATACCGCGCCTTTCCACTTGGAATTTCATGTACACTGCTTGTTCGCAGTGGAGGTTCAACGGTGACGGTTTGTTCACATGAAACACAACTACCCATCGCGTTTTGATTTGATTCTTTAAACGTCTTTAGCTTATTCTTTAACTGTACAACCTTTATCTATCGAGTTTCGATTAAAAATGAAGCGAGATTTTCGTTGCGTCATACAGGATGCGTTCAGTGACGTTTATCGAGCGCGCGCTTTTATTTTTGGACAGGGTGACCACACGCTGAACAGTTAATATAACAAGAGAAAAATTGGAAATAAAAACATTTTTATAGTTTAACTTATAACCCTGTGTTTTTACTCCGACGGCGGGCTCCTGAAGAGCTTCCTGCTAGTTAGCAGGAGAACTAAGGGCACACCCTTTTTAAAGATGCTCTACAGGTCCTTTTACTCGATATGTAGAGGATTGTTTATCTTCGAGTATATCTTCGAGGGCGTGGTAAAAACACTCGTGTCTATATTTACACACCGACCCAGTCCATACTAGTTTACTCGCTAGTTTCCTATTATATTCCAGTTTTAACTTGTTCATTATCGTTTTAGCTTCAGAAATACGTAGAGGTGATAAGACTAGATCCGCCATCGTTCTACAGCGTTCAGCATTCAAATAACACTAATATACAATTATACCCTTCTTCTGTGGTGAGTATTGTATTGCTTTTATCGTCGTGAAAGCATATCGTATGTAGTTTCCTTGGCAACACATTGACCGAGTTATATTAAAATCAGTGTAATAGAGCGTTTTCATGTAACGTCATGGCGGCCATGTTGGTGTACCTCTAACAAAGCATTCTTCGTTAGCTTCTCTTGTTACACGAGGTACACCAACATGGCCGCCATTGTCATTTAATTCTCTAACACCGGATTGAGTGAAAACGCTCTATATGCAAGTAGATTTTTTCGGATCTACCATGTCCTTGCTCAAACGGTTTTTTCTCGGGGTTCTCTGGTTTTCCTCCCCCGTGAAAGCGTCAGTTCGACCTAAATTTGAGAACCATCGGAAGATTATCTTGATAGATTCTCGTGTAAAACATTATCGATCTAACTATTGTATCTTTGATAGAGGTTACCAGCCCTACCAAGAAGTGATCCATTATCAGATATAGAGAAGCAAATGCCAGCCAAGGAGCCACAATATGCCATGTATCGTCCTACAATACCAGTCCCACGATCAGTACGTTAGATAGAAATACGTTTGATGTTCATCTTCTTTAAGTATTATGTACTGTTTTAGGTAGCAGACTTACTTTCAGTTTCGGTGCGCTGTTCCGGGCTTTCATAGAAAATAGGCCGATCATTTACACGATTGAAAATTGATTTCTGGTTCTTTGCTAGTATTTATTCGTAGCTGCAAAACTGCCCCTTATCGCGAACCTTCGACGAAAATAGATCTAAAGCTGATGTTACACGCGACGATTTTTCGCGTTACGCCGTTGTGCAACGCCGTTGCGCAACGCCGTATCGCGAAAAATCGTCGCGAAAAATCGTCGCTAAAAATCGTCGCGTGTAACATCAGCTTAATATCGCACGCGTACTCTCGCAACGACTGGTTGAGGGAAGATCAAAAGAAGCGCTGAACCTTAAACCCCCTCTCCTCCCCTCCCCTTGGCCATTTTAAGAAGCAGATGTAGCTTGGTTGGTTGGTGCGCTTCCTGTTAACCATGGGGTCCGTAGTTCGATCCTCAGCGACCTCAGACACTTGTTTCGACTTCTCTCTTATTATAACCATTGTAGCTTTGGCTTTAAATACCCTTAAAACGGAACACTGATAGAGAGAGGGGGTAAGGTACGCACCTGGGATACCAGCCTCGTAGGAACTACCGACTTTAAATATATTGACTTTTTCTTTAACTTTATCTTTACAGCACACTTTTAAAAGTATGTCGTAGAGATTCACGGAAGAAAGGAATGTTTTTTAATCTCAGTCTAATTTATACCTGGTTTTTTTTTCCGTTAGATTTCACATAGGAGCAGACTAAGTGATCACGTGCGCTTGTATGTCAAAGGCGGAAGTGGTGGCCAAGGATCGCCTACTTATGCTGGTCTGGGTGGGGATGGCGGTAATGTGATTCTTCAGTGTCAAGAGGGGGCAAGCCTACAGCATTTCTCGTTAAAGGAAAACCGACGTGTTATAGCGACTCATGGGGAACACTTTACGTGAGTACAAGCCAGTCTGCATAACGTCCCAAAGGGAAATTCCCATCCTTCCTTCCCGTCCCCAACCCTTGCCTTACCCCTCCCCCACCCAATTCCCTCTCCTCTCCAGTTCCCGCCCTTTTCCTTAGACCGCTACACAGGCTAGTACAGATCTAGAATAATTGCGAAAACCCCACGAAATCTGCTCTAGCCCTAAGATATAATTACATCACAGTTGCGCAGTGCAGGTGCACAGGGCACGACAGGATTCATCAACAATGAAACATCGCAATTATGTGGTAATATAATGCAATTAGTATATAGAGTGGATTTTCATCCATTACAGTCCACTTTTAATTTAGAGATGTTGGTTTTTACGGAAGGAGAAAAAAAAGAAACCCCCTCCCCCAATAAAAAAAATCCGAAGCAATGGAGATAATCAACAATCACCTCTACTCACATATGAAACCTAGCCGGGATCGATCCCGGGTCACATTGGTGAGAGGCGAACGCCTTTACTACCCAAAGTAAAGAAGTAAGTAGGACAATTTCCCAGCTACATCTATGGACACACGACAGAACGTATGACATTTCAACATATAGTACATTTTTGTTATCTACACATTAGGAAAGAAAAAAGAAAGAAAAAAGGACGGCGTGGACTGGATCTTATAATACCAGTCCCTCCCGGTACCACAGTATCAACAGACGATGGCCACATCCTTGGTGAATTAGACTCAGTAGGATCCAGGATTCTAGTCGCACGTGGAGGCGAGGGTGGAAACCCTTCTAGGGAGGGTTGGTGTGGGGAGAAAGGAAAATCTCAGATGATAACCCTTGACCTGAAGTTGATTGCTGATGTAGGACTTATTGGGTATGTAACAGCTAATTGTAGTGTTTTCAGAATTGAACGCACGGATTACAAACACTCCAAAATTGGCGTATTTTACGCCCAAAAATGTTTGGCTCTAAAGAATTATTAGAGGGATTCATTTTGACTCCCACCTAGAGTCCAGAAAATTGATAGCCAAAATTTTTTAAACTGTAAGAATCCCAGTGCGATAAAAAATGGAATATTTACCCCTTGACTGATCATTTTCAAAGATAACTCTAAGATTTTTGGAGAAGGATTCAAATTGACTCCAGTTGGTGAGAGAAATTTGGAATCCTTGTGAACGCTTTTGGTACAGTGCTTATTGGAAAGATTGGATTATTTCTAGATTCCCGAATGCTGGTAAATCAACGCTTCTTGCGGAGCTTACTAGGGCGACAGTGAGAGCGGGAGATTTTCCTTGTGAGTATATTTATAAACTGAAACATTTTTTCATGTCGTGAATGATCATTTATGTTATCATATGGCCCGTATAGACCGGCGCGCGCGCGTGCTTCTATGAAAACCATTAGCAAAAAATTTCGTGATGGCGTCCGTACACCCGGTCCGGAAAAACCAGTACGGATCCGCTTATAAAATGTCGCGCGAAAAAACTGCAACATTTTTAAGACTAAATGTTTTTAAAAATTGGTCATATGATAAAATGCTTATTGACTGAGTTGGATCGGGCCGGACGGGAAAATATTTGGCTCTTGGTCATTCGTACAGACCTCGTTGCGTTCATTCCGTACGTCATGACTTCGAGCCAAATATTTTCCCGACCGGCCCTCCCACTCAGTCACGTAGTACATATTACGAGTAAAATTTGTAGCCGTTACGCACCAACTTACTAATTCTTTCACTTATGACTGTAAGATGCGTGATAATGTAGCCCGTAAAGTCCTCCACTGTCGATCGATATGTCGAGTGTATATATCTAGTGTAAAGCGCATTGAGACGTTAGGTGATATGCGCTATTCTTGTATCAAGTGACGTCATAGCCACCATGTTGGTACACAGTTAACAAACATGTACACCAACATGGCTGCCATGCCTTTGTTTTTTTATTCCCTGAGGAATGGGTGAAAACCAAGAATATAAGAATCGCCCATTATTATTATCATTATACAGACCCTTTACAACTTCCTCTTTCCTTATCCCTTTATAACTTTCTCTTCTTTTTCTTGACTTTCAACAGTTACAACGATTCGGCCATCGATAGGAATGTTAGAGTTTTCAGACTTGTTCCAGGTAATGTCCTTATAAGGCAGTATTCATGTAAATTGAAGTTACCTACCAGGGAGGAACAATTTGTAAAAACACAAAATGGAATATCAGTAATGTTCTACGACGTCTCATGGCATTATGATGGATTTTTTTTTTTTTTTTTTTTTTTTTTTTGCGATTCTAGAATAGTTTTTAAAGTGCCCTATAAAGTGAATCGAAATTGGAGAGCTTCAGATCGGAGAAAAGGGCGAGTATGTCATTAATCGAAGGACTTGGTGATGACTGAAATCGTGTGGTAAACAAGTGAAACATTACATTTTTTATAACAAAACCCTTGTAGGACGAATGTCACGATTCGAGCATAAGTACTGGACTAAATAATGTAATCGTACTCGTTCTGTATTCGTTCTTCGATCTGAAGTAATCAGTCAAGAGCCTCTGACTCGGGAGAACGAACTGAGCAATCACTCTCTGCACGTCAAAAATATCCAACACAAAATAAATTGACATTACTTTTTAATTTTACATTTTGCGTGTTGATAGATCAGTGCAATATATTTGGAGACAAGATTGATTTAAGCTCGAAAAAACCGTGTTCTCTCTCTCTTTCTCTCTCACTTTCACTCTCACTCTCAACTCGCGGGATTTTTACGATGATTTTAGGAGATGAGTTTGAAAGGATAAATTATATTCCTCAGGTTGATGAAATTAAGCTCTTAGGGGTTACTTTTCAGTCCAATTGTAGATTTGACAAGCACATCAAAGAGACACTGACTAACGCAAATAAGTGTTTGTACATTACACGTAGTTTAAGGAAAGATAATTATGATAATTATGGGAAATAGAATATTTATTTAAATCATCAGTACTTTCTAAATTAGTTTATGCTCTGAGTGTTTATGGTGCTTCCACACCAGAGCTTATACTTCAGCTCAAGCATTTTTAGATCGTTGTCATAAGAGCTTGGTCTCTGAGGTTTTGACTTGTAAGATTCAACTCCGAATAACCGCGCTCATTCCAAAGTTCTTTCATTATAGCCATGTAGCCTTTTTTATGTCCATTCTCCTTTCTTGGTGGATTCTGCGAGTTTGTTAGTTCTTTGGCTTTAGCTTTACACTCCAAAAGCGTATTATTCATTTCAGACGTCCATTTCAGCCGATTGGATTGCCTCGAAATCCTTTCTGTTGGTCCTTGATGATTAGTAGACATTATATAAAATAAATGTATCAAACTAAAATCCAATTTAACAGGTTCGCTTTAAGTCGTCTCTGTAGTTTAACAAGCGATAAACACAGTGCAAGTATTGCAGAAAATACTATTTAGGTTGCTCTGACGCTTTCAGCTTGGCTAGTTAGTCGAAAGTCGGTGAAAATTTGAAGCTTACGAAGAGCGACTTATTACACGTCCTCTCTACTCTCCGCCATTATTATTATTATTATCATCATCATCATCATCATCATCATCATTATTATTATTATTATTATTATTATTATTATTATTATTAT
>JANTNT010060997.1:0-11932 GCA_024752375.1 Entacmaea quadricolor | reverse complement strand
GACAACATGGTCCTAGCACGCAAAATGTTCTCTTCCGGTTGCCGTCCGCGTCTCAAAAACGCTCGTGCTTAAGCTCCCTAATGTCTACGTGATAAGAACCAAGTCAGTGGTGCTAATGTGATCAGTTTCCTGTTAGTATTAGTGTTGTAAGCACAAAACTGAAGCCAAAAAATCATGCAAGATTTTGTAAAAAATTACATGCACTACCTTTGAGGAAAAAATATCTGTTCTGTTGGTTACTAGGTAAAGAACTTCTTCCACAAACCAAATCTTCCATCCCCCCTCAAAATTCAAATGGTTCAACCCTTACTAAAGACATTTTGGCGCGAAACTAATTTATTAACCAGTTTTGGTGGGAACTGAATCATTGACCGTAAATCGCTTAGCAGACAAAAAGGTACCTTGTTTAAAGCGTTGTCTCGGAAGACGCAACAGTGAAAAGGTACTTTTAAAAAGGTTGTTATTCTTTTTTCTTTTTTCCCTAATCTTTTGAATTCTTGCCTCTTCTCTTAGCGATCCAAAGTTTTTAATCTTATCCAGATGGTTCTCTAGCTTGATTAGCTCTGCTATACCTAGAAAACCTGTACTGTAACTTAGGCTAATTGTCAATATGTGTTATATATCTGTAATTATCATGAGGTGCAAATAAGTTGTTGTTGTTGTTGTTGTTGTTGTTGTTGTTGTTGTTGTTGTTGTTGTTGTTGTTGGTACCTTTTTTGAACTATTCCGATTTTTGTAGTATGTGAAAGGAAGAAAAAAGGCATGCATTTTTCCAAAATCTCTATCGAACATGCACAAAACTTGGACATCAAAAAAGTTGTGAAGTTTTAAGCATTTCGACATCTCTGACAGCTGAAAATTCGATTTTTCGACATCCGAGTTTCGAATTTGATGAAAAAGTGAAATTGCCACTTTTTATCAATGATTAAGTACCCTTAGAAAAGTGCAACTTTTTGTGTGGTTTTCAAACTGCAGATAAAGTTTACAAAATGAAGACGTCTTCAGGACTTTTTAATTAAAGGTTTAAAAAAAAAGTTCTTTTCCTCCTCTTGGAAGTAAAATCAATTCTCACGATAAAATATCTTATGTTCCCGTTAAAGTAAGATAAGATCCATCAATCGTCACGAGAAGTAGTTTAGGTGTTTTTGCGAGGGATCAGATTGCGAGGCATTTTGCGAGACATTACCTAGTGCACTGTACACCCCTTTTTAACAACCAATTTTGTTGCAATACAAAAATAGTGCATTGCAGTTGCAAGAACGGGGTATGTTACACACTAGGCAATGTTTTGTGCAACTTGTCTCGCAATGGTGACAACAAAATGCCGAGATAGACGTAGCACGACGCTTTTATAAAACGAATTTTGTTGGTTCACACATAGTTGCAAGACAAATTGCATGAAGGATGTTACACTGGCAATTTCTCGCAATTTTGTTGAAAAGTAGAACTCGATTCTACTTCTCGCAACGGTTGCGGCAACATAATTGCGAGACCCTCTTGTTATGTTACACTAGGCAATTCCTCTTGCAACTTGTTTCGCTACAAAATTGTGAGACAAGTAGCAAGAAACATTGCCTAGTGTAAAGGTGCTGCTACACTAGGCAATCTTTCCTGCAACTTGTCTCGCAATTTTGTTGCGAGATAAAAATAGCGCATTGCAGTTGCAAGAACGGAGTATGTTACACTAGGCAATGTTTTGTGCAACTTGTCTCGCAATGGCGACGGTAGAAGACTGGGATAAACACGACACATTTATAAAAGTGAATCTTATTGGTTGTTTACTCAAATCGTTGCGAGACAAGTTGCAAGAGGGGTGTTACACTAGGCAATGTCTCGCAATTTTGTTGCGAAAAGTATAACTCTATTCTACTTTTCGCAACGGTTGCGGCAACAAAATTGCGAGACAATTTTGGTATGTTACACTAGGCACTCCTCTCGCAACTTGTCTCGCAATTGCGAGACAAGTTTCAAGGAAAATTGCCTAGTGTAACAGCGCCTTAACAGTGCCTTAAAAAAATGATTTTTTTAAAATAAGTATTTTCTGATCATCTCTTTGTTTTCTTACAGCTCTGTGAAAAGCTTGGCTGGAATCATTGTGTTCGTTATCTTCGAGAAAGTTTAATGGTCAAATACCCACCAATGTTTGAAAGCTTTTGATGGCTTCAACACAGAAGACAACGAGCTGTGAAAACAAGTTATACAGGATTTATTTTATAGGAGTCTTCCTTTAGAACTAAATTTAATTGTTTTAACTCACGTTCAACCAAAAAAGTTTTTTATTTTCTTTTAACTCATTAAGCTCAGTTCATTGCCAAGAAACACCTATTTCATTGTACGTAAATATTTTGATTCAATTGAGCAACTTTGCAAACGCACGATACAGGGACTCTGAAATGGCTTCCACTCTAAACCAATCAAGTGACAGAAAACGCATCTCAACCAATCAGACTGCTTGAATGTGACGCATCTGAAACCGCGGTACGGTACTCTAAACCAATTAACGGAAACCCTGACGAAAACGCATCTCATCCAATCAAAATGCTTAAAAGTGACACAGCTCGACACCACAAGTTTCCACTCAGAGCATTCTTCGTATGAGTGGAAAAACATACGGTACCGTGAATCATATTTAAAAGCATTTTGATTGGACGGTGTCTGTTTCCTCACTTTCTGATTGGTTCAGAGCGGAAGCCATTTAAGAGTCACGGTACCGTACGTTTCCTGCTCATACAGAAACTGCTCTAACTACGAAATCTGCTTTATGTAATAGATAGAAAAGCAGTAAGGTACTGTTAATTCTAAGTGTAGGTTGGTGCAAAAATTGGAGGGATCAGCATTTTTGTCAACCTCAAGTACAGAATTAAGGGGGGGAATGAATGAAGGGAGGGGGCTTTGATATAAGGGAAGGGGTTCTGATGGAGACAGCAAAATTAGTGGAGGTAAACTTCAATTGTACCAGCCCTCCTGATATGGAAAAAAGTGTGTCATGACGAAGCAGCACGAAGCTATTTATATTCTTTTCTTGGTACAATTTCACTTCACATATCGGTCCAATCTCAACATTTTTCACCTGCCGTTACAGCCGTTTTCAACCAGGGGTAACTTAATTGCCAACAGGAAGTTTTTCATACTCAGTCAAATCGAGCATTGGACAGGACTTCAATTAAAACGTCCATGGATAGAACTCTGTCACGGCAAGAAACGCTTTTGATTGGCGTGTTACCCGACTGAAACTCGATTTCACCGTCTGAAAAAGTCTCGATAGTCACGTGATATTGAGAACGGTCCGTAAAAAACAACATATTAAACATTTACAACAATTTAAACAACAAGAGAACTTATATATCTGTCATTTATAATCTTAAATAAAATAAAGATAGTGATTACCACAGGCAGCCCAAGCAATGGTCTTGTACTCGATTTACGAACGCCGTAATTACAGTAAATGTATGGGTCGTTGTATGTACCGTTGCTTGGGCTGCCTGTGTGATTACCGTCATCTCACAGACAATCACTCATATCAAACTAATTAAGATATTTCATGTAAGATAGTGAGTATATAATGTGACTAATTTGTTGTTCTTTACTTTATCACCCGCTCTCCGAACACCCAAATCAATCTCAAGAAATGAAAGGCAAAGCTTAAGTTGCTTGTATTTTTTGGGGTGTCTTCAATACAGTTTTCATTATCATATATATAGAACCACGTGTGCACTCTATTAGCCAATATAATAAATTGTTTATTATGAAATTTGACTTTTTGATTGATATTAAAGAGGGTGAGTAACAACATGTCATTGAAAATTACAGCCAATTTTTATGTCTAAGGCCCAAATAACTATAGATGTCTGATGTTTTTGTTCTCAATCCAGCTTTCTTACTCGACCCCGCAATTTTTGGTTGACGGAAGGAAACTAAACACTTTGAAGCTGTCTGGGTCGGTCGATAAAACACAAAAAGAGTTGAGTGAAAATCTTTGAAATTTTTATTTTCAATATTAATTTCAAAATTCTTAATCATATGGTTTTATTAAATCCACATGTTGGGCTATTATTGTCATTTTGAATTAAAAAAACAACAGGTATTTTTTTCCCCCTCGGTTATTATCTTTTCGTTGTTCAGAAATAGTTGGGGTTGTCCTTTATCAACTGTCAATCAAGCGTGAAATCAGTTGTCAATGCGCGGCCAGCTGGCTTTATTGTTAAGTTCTTTTAAAGTTGGCAAGCTCGCATGTCTGCGAAAACTTCGCTTATAAAAGAACTATAAAATTAATCGAACGACTAACATGTTAACTTTTGTTTTTGAAGTTTTCTTTTTCAAATTCGAACTTTCACAAATTTTATTTGGAATAAGAATTGACGCTGTGCCGTTTTCAAGTCGTGCCCATAATTAAGATAAGATGTTTGCTTTCTGCTTTTTCATTGGTTAAGAGCAGAAGCCATTAAAGAGTCACGTTTTCGTAATTTTTCCACTTATGCGAAATTTTCTCAAATTAATCGCAATATGTGTCAGATAACGAAATACATCAATAAACAAGATGTTTTATCACTAAAATATGCTTTATTTTCACAAAACACCACGCTTTTGACGTCACAGTTTTCAAAGTTGTAGTTATTGTTCAACTGTAATGCTTCATAGGCCATTTCAGAGATAAGCTCCAATTACCCCGAAGAATAGTTTCAATTCGAGGCTCCGTGCGAATGACATATTTTCTGTATTTTCGAACGGAGCCTCGTATTAAAACTATTTTTCAATGGAATCGAAGCGTATCTCGGAAATGGCCTATTAGCAAATCATTTATAGTAGATTTAAATTATTTTGGTTGCATTTTTGTTATTGATGATCTGTGTGCCAGCTTTTCAAGACAAAAAACCTTCCCTCGGGAGACTCGCGAAGTAATGTAACAACTGAAGGTGGCTTTCCGGAATATCGTTGGGAGCTCCATTTTTATGGTCACTTGAGCTAGTCTCTATTGGGTAAGCTGAGGTCTCTGTTTAATAACTCTAGGAAAAACAAACGGCCTTCTAAACTAAAATGGGAGGATAAAGTTGAATGAGCCCTGAAGTGCCAAACCCATCACCAAGGTATCGCATGACTAGCCTTAGCACATGCTCGGTTTGTAGAGAATAGGTGTTCTAAAAACATTTAAATCTATGAAAACCTCATTCTTTAATTACGCTAAAACATTTTTCTCGCTACCAAAATGGTAAACCGAACTTTACATGAGAAAGTCTTCAATTCTTAAATAGGCGTAATTAGGATTTATCTAATAGTTGGCTCATCATTCGACAATGAGTAGTTGCGAATACCTTCAAACAACTAGTAACGCTTCATAACTGATAATTAAGGTTTTGAAAAGATGAAACTGATACAATTTTTTGACTTCTTCAATTTTAAAGCAAGAAATGCCGATCTATGAACCTTTTCACACTTGACAGATTCTTTTCTATTGTAATTTTTTGTTTCAAGGTTTATCACCGATACTGAATTGTTCAAGCAGAAAATAACAAAGACTTATTATGCTAATAAAAAGATTTCCTTTGTTGTTGTAAATTAAAAAAAGGAGTTTTCCCTAGGAAAAGTATTGCTTCGTGAGAACAATCTTTTTTTTTTGGTTTCTTCCAGGGTCAGCGAAAATTTCCCTCCAAATATTTCTAACCAATCAGATTACTTCTTTTTTTTCCCGCGAACGAGGCAGCAAAGCTATTTAAAGAATGTAGCGCGTGCGCACTAGAATACTTGTGGCCACGTGGTTAATGATTGACCAATCAGCGTCTAAAATTAAACCCCACCGCGAAAGATCGTTTGTCAGGGCCCAGAGCTCGCTGCAAGAAAACATGTCCGCTTAACTGTAAAACTAACTACACCACCAAGTAAAACCTTTTGAAACTCGTGCTGTATGACCCAAAAATGGCAATAGAATCATAACTGCAATAGTTTAAGGATCTATCTACGAGCCAGAGGCACTTTAAGGGAGATCGGGTTGAAATTCTAGAAATCTGGGCCCTTTTAAAAGACTTGAGTGTAACTGCATTTGTGGATTGCAGTTGGTTGATACCTATGAGATCGTCTAGAGTGTGAGGTGTTTTTTCCTTCTTTGTGTCGTGGCGATCTTCACCAATGTCTAATCCTGGAAGTACACTTGCTAGTGTGTGGATCGAAGGTAAGAAAGTGGGATATCCTTTGATGTACACGTGTCATATAGGTGATTGTGGTTGTGCGAGTGTCCATAAGTTTTTCGTTATCTTCTTGTACCGCATTGTTACTTTAGCTTTCTGTCTTGGACTTCTAAGATTAACCACCTCAGTCTCCGTCTTAGGTCTGTGTTTTTGATAGCCTCGAGAAAATTCGCCAAGGATTTCAAAGTTCATAGATCTTTCTTTAATTTGAAATCTTTCAATTTTATGATAACAAGAAGTGGTGAATATTCAAATTGGTTATAGGTCAGCCTAGCCCTGTAAAGGGTACCTCTTCTTCGCCGGTGAAACGGGCAGTTGGACGAGAAGGAGCTGGAGTGCAAGAAGGGTTAATGAAGTTTTATAAAGCCGGGCTTAATTCAATAGCAAGAGGGGTAAGTATAATTAGTTCGGTGGTAAGACCACCTTCTCCGAAGTCATAAAACGAAAGTGGACTCAAAATATCTCCGCCATACGTGAAGTTTCTTCGTTGATTTATAATTCATAAAAGATTTCCAACCTCACGAGCCTTGGATTTCAAAATGATTCCTGGGTTTCCCTATCTTAAAATCGTCAATTTTCCTAAATATAGCGTTTTTAATTCACGAATGTTTCATGATTTCGATTTGCGCATTTCTTTGAAATTCCAAGTTCGTTTCGTGAAACTCTAGATGTCTTTGTTTGTCTTTCAAGTAGTAAAACTGTTGATTATCTTGCAGACTGGTGTGACTGATAATAATGGACAGCTAGAACAGTCTAAAAACTCTTCTCTGACTTTATCAAAAGGTATGTTCACGGATAAATTTTTATTCCGTGTTTAAGAATTTATTGCTCCTAAGTTAAGTTAACTTAATTCAATATCGCTCAAGAGATCCTGATTCAAGAAATTTGATATCGAATCAGGAATGTAAATCTCATTCGTTCCAGCCCAAAACTCGATTTACACCATTTTTTGGGTACGATTCTGAGATATAAGATATGCTTGTTAGCAGCAAATCAGTCCCTTTTAGTTGCAATTTCAGGGGCAGACGGTCAACAGAACCAAATCGCATGTTCCACGATTCAACAATCAATACCAATGTTTGTTTGTGTTGATCTCGATTGGTCTTTTTTCCTAATCCTCTGTTATAAAGAACAAAAGTGTTGACTTTGTGTCTTCCAGAAGAACAAATTATATATTCTCTTATGGGTTTGTCTCTCTTGGATTGGCCACAAAAAGGATATTTTTTATGGCTGTTTTTTAAAGTGATTTGTGATGCAAACAGTATTTGGATAAAATACATTAAATTGACAGATTTCATTTAACTCTATACTAGCTACAATACCTAAATTATGTCTTGACTTATATTTATAAATCGAGGTTCTTGCATATTACATTAAACATCAAAAGGTCTACAAGGATTTATAACAATCCTAAGATCTCAGTTCTGCAAATAAACGATAAGTTTTAAAGTTTAAAAATAATTTTTCTGTTCAATTGAATACCACAACCCACCCATGATATTGACTTAATAATTTGAATATGATTTTACCCAAGTTTATCCATCCAGTTTGCACATATATATTAACTACAATCACAACTCTAATACACTATAACTGTTTTATTAAATAAGTCTAGGATATTAAAATTTTGTCTTTGGATGTTGTAATTTTGACCAATTTTTTTGTCATTGTTGTGCATGCATGAACCAATATTAAAACTGAGTGTCCATGAAGCAGATTTTTTCAATCCATCATAAAGGAAGCAAGATTCAGCACAAGGATCTTATTGATCTTATGGTCCTATCAGTATCTTCCCCAGGGGAGGATCCAGGGGTGGTAAAGGGGGTGACTAGTCACCTCCTTTTTTGTAGAAAACTCCTTAAAAACCACTCTAAAATTAATTTAGTCACCCCCTTTTTTCGTAGAGTCTTGAAAGAAAGTCACCCCCCTTAAACGAATTCTGGATCCGCCTCTGAACCCTGGGCTAAAGCCTGGTTTTCACTACAACACAGGTGCATGCAAGCATAGGCACAAGTGCAAGGATAAAAAAAAATGATAATTGTGCTTGTGCTTATACTTGCACTTGTGCTTGCGCTTATACTTGCACTTGTGCTTGCGTCGTAATGAAAACGAGGTATTTGCTTGCATTTGTGCTTGCATTGATAGTGAAAATCAGGCTTAACCAGGGAGATATGTGGGGAATTAGAGGGAGTTTGAATGCTGACATTGCCCCTAGGGTCAGGAAAATTGCTTGACTTGGTTTTTGGTAGAAAAAATGGGGTGGGGGATACCTCAACCTTAAGCAACTAATATCTCAAAAGGATGGGAGATTGTAGGATATGGAAGTCTCTAACCAGGGGATTTGAAAACAAAAATTACCTATCCCCAAGGAAAATCATAAAGATTGTTTTTAGTATTTACAATCTCCCTTGTTAGCCTGGGGTTAGCCCCCCCCCAAGGGAAGTGGCTGATAGTGGCATTATAATAAAGAATGCTGACATTGTCTGTTAAGAGCACAATAAATAGTTGTGATTTATTTATCTTCATATTCTCTGCCTTGCACCAAAACACTGCTCCCATTTTTCTTGGTTTTTCTTGTAGTCATATACCTGGATATATGTGTGAATGCATTCATATTTTTGCTTTGAGCACTTCAGTTAACTTTGATAATGTGTTAAAAAAGGAAGAAACATGCACATATGATATTTTGTTGAGTGTTAAGTCTGAAGATAATTTGCTCAACAAATTCAGGAATCTTTATCCTGAATAAGGATTCTTTTTGACCTTTTTACAATTAATTTATTATCATTTGTAAGTATACTTCAGCCAATGTTTTAAAATGGAAAGATAATGGTAGCCATTAAACAAAAACTATAAATGGTAGTTTGGAGTTGAACAATTAAGATTGTGTTAAAGATAAGTTTGTTTCATCAAGTGTGACTTGGAAAAAATCTGGTAACCTACAACCCTCTGAACAAACACTGATTGGATGAAGAAACAAAGGAATAATGGGGCAAGAAAGTAGAGTCAGCCATGTATAACAAGGACAATGTTTTATCATGTCTTTGTTTTGCATGGCTCGTTTTCTTGCTGTATTATTCTTTTGTTTCTTTATCCAATCACAGTTTTTGTTCAGATGGTGGTGGACGACCCAAAAAATCTGAGTCCTCCAGGTTGGGAATTGAACCTGCAACTTCCTGCAATCTAGTCAGGCGCTCTAAACAATGAGGTACTGGGAAACTCCAGTGGTGAGTGTGGTCTAGATTGTTCACCACTAGAGTTCCCCAATAGCTCAGTGGTTAGAGTACCTGAGTAGAATACAGGATGTCATGGGCTTAATTCCCAGCATGGAGGACTCAGATTTTTCTGGCTTACTGTACTTTGTGAAACATGTGTTTAACCAGTTAACTCAATACTCTGAATTCCTTAAAGCAATACTGAACGAAGTTTTACATATTTACGTTTACCTTCAAGTGTAAATATGCCAATATTTTGGACTTTAATTTGCAGTTCGTCCAAAAGGAAATCAAACCATCTTCATCTGTCTAAAGTTGTCATGTATTTCCCAGTGGTTGAAGATGAAGATTATATTGCTGTTAAACTATATTTAGCTAGCTGCTTAAGACAGGTTCAAATACCTGAAAAGTAAGGCAATTTCCCTCAACATATATAAGTTCTTGAGTTGCCATCTTAAGACCACAGGAAGCCCAAGCTATGTATTTGTGTATGTTAATGTTGCTACGGTGGCTAGAAAAAAGGCTAAAACGCCTTCAAATCACCTCAAATTAAGCACAGAGGCCAACAACGACAAAACTAAACACAAGATATATTTTGTAGACTTTAATTCTATATTTCTTGAGATTTTCGAAAGAGTTAAGATATCACATACATTGCCTTATAATAACATACACAAATACATAGCTTGGGCTTCCTGTGGTCTCAAGATGGCGACTCAAGAACTTATATATGTTGAGGGAAATTGCCTTACTTTTTAGGTATTTGAACCTGTCTTAAGCAGCTAGCTATATAGAGTTTAACAGCAATATAATCTTCATCTTCAACCATTGGGGAATACATATGACGACTTGAGACAGACAAAGATGGTTTGATTTCCTTTTGGATGAATGGCGAAATTAAAGTCTAAAATATTGGCGTATTTACACTTGAAGGTAAACGTAAATATGTAAAACTTTGTTCAGTATTGCTTTAAGGAATTCAGAGTATTGAGTTAACTGGTTAAACATGTTTCGCAAAGTACAATTTTGCAAAGTACAGTAAGCCGATTTTTCCTGAGTCATTTACACTTGATGAAACAAACTTGACAAGTAACATTTAAATATTAAATAATTAAGATTGTTTTTCCACTGTGTCTCATACAATACGCAGTTTAGATTGTGATGATATACTATATCCACTATAGACCTTATCGAAATATGGCTGCCAATGACTTATAGAAATAGAAACTAATTTCAAAAATAACCACTGGCATAAGTAAGAGCAGGCAGAAATGTGTATTTTTGGAAAGTTTCATTTCTATACCTAAAATTCCAGCAAAGTTATTGGGAATCAAAATTACAGAGTATGTGGTCCATTGACTGACAACTGACTAGCCTCGTTCTGATGATCTTCATAGTTTTTTAATCCTCATAACTTCTTAAGAACTTCGTACTTTTACCTTAAACCTTCTTACTTTGTTGATACCATTCTTAACTAGTCTAAAACTAGTACTTACTTGAAATGTAATTTGGAAAATTCTGAAAATCAAGTGGCCCCAGCATCTCAAAATTACAGAACCAACGGGACCTCACGGAACCATGGAACCTCACAGAACCACCAGAAAAACTCCAGATTTATAAAATATATGCATAGAAAATCTGTTTGTTGTTGTTGTTGTCCTTTCCCATGTCATTTTCATGTTGGGATTCCTGTGTTTCAAAATGAACCCCATAAAATGATTGCTCTACATGTTGTTGCATTGCTAAGACAAACCTGATACCTGAACCATGTTTTTGATCGCAAGAAATGTAAAGACACAGATACTTTTGCAAGTTTAGAAGAGTATTCTTGAGGGAACTTCAACAGTAGAAGTCCAGTAATCACAATTCTACAGTAACATCAGTGAAGCAATCTGTTTCATGATAATGAAATTTTGTGACAAAGCGAATCAAGGACAACAACAACAACAACAACAACAACAAATAGATTTTTTATGCATATATTTTATAAATCTGGAGTTTTTCTGGTGGTTCTGTAACGTTCTGTGGTCCAATTGGTTTTGTGATTTTGAGATGCCAGTGGCGGCCATATTTCAATTGGCCAGTTTTTACTCGTGCCCAGGCCTACAACTGGCACGAGTTGAGGTTTCTCTTCGATTTCTCCATTTTATTTTTTTTCTCCTGTGCGACAAAATCCAAAAGTTGCGCAGTAGTCAATGACATCTCACCACAGGGTTCCCAAGAAGTATGATAGCGTTACGTGATTGGCTGAAAGCTTGAAACCATGGCAACATGTGCTAATATGCATGTCTGTTTTATTATTGACAGCTGTCAATAGATGTCAACGTCAATTTGACTGCATTTGTGACTTGGCATTGGAATATTTCAGAAAAATGCAGTAAAAATGTGTTCGGCCTTTAAATTAACTTTCGACTCTCTCTACAAAGTGATATTCTACTTAGATGCATCAAGAGCAATTTAATAGCCAAAGTACAGAGCACTGACAAACTGTTAGAAATTACCAATATGTGAAAAACATAAACGTTAAATAACTTCCTT
>JANTNT010060886.1:0-11933 GCA_024752375.1 Entacmaea quadricolor | reverse complement strand
CTTAGTCGTTATGCCACAATTAGAAAGCATGGCAGAGCGCCCTGCCAACAGAGATGGGGCGCCCCACAGCGCCAACTGGAGGAAACTACTGACCAGCGCTAGCATTGACTCGATTTTTAACTTCGCCTAAATTTTATTCAGGCACATTTAGCCGTCGCAATGTTCATCCCCAGTTTCCACAGTCTCCGCAAGGAACGCCTGGGACCATGACCCCCCATTTGGCGACCAAACCAAAAAAAAAAAAAAAAAAAACGGCTTGCTTTCCTTCAGAAGCCCGAGTAATTAAATCGTATGCAAGTCAAAGAATGATAAACATATTATAATCGATTATTGACAATAAATCAATACCTCAATGTGGGAAATCCAGAGTCATCGTATATCTTCATTGTTTCAAACAGTAACGGTGGCTACAACACTTAACATTGTCGTTGCGTGACGAAGGGAGCAGACACAGGGAGCCCAGCTGCCCAATTAGTTCAACGCAGCTATCTTTCGAAGAAAGATACCATTGATACAGCTGTTTTTTTTAAATAACTTCAAATGTAATCTTTATTTTAATAATGATTAATAATAATGATTTATACTGATGTAGATGGTAGTCTATCTTGGGATCAGCACATGAAATATATTTGAAAGAGAGTTTATCCAAAGTTAAGAATGTTAAATAAAATTTCTTGTTTTTTTAAATCATCTCAGGACATTCTTTTGCTTTATAAGCAAACTATTTTGCTTGTCATGGATTATGCCGGGTCAATAACTTGGTTAGATTGTTCAGTCTAAAATAGTATCTTTAAGGGTTGAGCGCCTGCAAAATCAGGCTATGCGCTCCATGTTGAACGTAAATAGGAAAACTTGCTCCCAAAAATGCGATGTAAGCTAGGTCTTCTTACTCTAATGAATCGTTGGCGTTTTTTGCGAGCTATATTAGTTGTTTTTAAGATAGTACAAAATGTTAGTTGTCCGGATCATTTAGAAGATTATCTTACATTTAGATCTCGCATGCATAATAGAGATCTACGTGATAAGACTTTCTTTGCATCTTCCTAAAGTAAAAACGCAATCAGTTCAAACTAACTTTCAGTATTCTGCAACAGCAGATTGAAATAGTTTTCCAAAGAATATTATAAAATAACCTCTATATATTAAGTGCTCTCATTGGTTAAAATTGTGTGATATATATAGAGCATTGAAAACATAGTTTCCTTGACAACAGAAGACCTTGGTAAGACCTAATGGACGAAAATTTTACTTACCTGCCTTCAAACAAAACAGACAGGATGAAAACGGAAAAAAGGCATCGTTTTGTAGAGCTAACAGAAGGCGAGCAAGACCAGAAAGTAATTGAAGCACAACGAAACACAGCCTACGGCATCATGGGCTATTGACTCGTAGTCCATTCGTCCTCGAGGTCTAATTGTTAAATAACTTCTTTAAAAAGGTTTAAGACTGAGTTACATAGTTATTTTAGGAATCTAGATATTAAATCGTATCTTTGCTCCCTGACTTAGGTTTTAGTTAATTTTTTTTTTCTTTTTAGTAATATTTTAGACTTTTACAAAATTTATGGCTTAAAGTTATATTTTAAATATCTTATGATTGTCTTTCATAGTTTTATTATGGAGAGCATATTTTATATAGCCACACGAGGGTTAATATCAGCTTTTACCGCAAGGTATTAGCTGATCAATTTTTTGTAGGATAAATAAAGTTATTACTGTTTCGCCTAAAATTTTAGTTACATATAAATTAATTTAATTCATGTCACGTGATAAGCTAGCTCCGCCCATCCTTAATCACTTGGCAGCATATTGACATCGATTGACAACTGGTACATGCTAAAGCAAAATTTTAGCAAATAATGCTTAGCACGGAATAAAAAGCATTAAATAAAAAATAGAATATTTTATAAGGATTTGCATGGGAAAATGCACTGGTTGGCAAGAGGTTGCAAGTCAACGCACTTTCTTATACAAATCCTTATAAAATAATCTATTTTGTATTTAATACCATTTCTCTTGTATTTTATTTTATGAGCCAAAACTTCACCTTCTTACTTATATCGAGGTGCTCTTTTCATTTCTGGAGTTTATTTTGACACTGCTGCTTGGTTTAAGGGAGGTAGGCTCACGTGACCTCTTAGTGCAAGTCGCCTATTCTGTTCAAAAGTTCAAAAGCAATAGCAGTAGCAATAGCAATAGCAATAATAATAATAGCAAAAATAATAATAATAGCAATAATAATAATAATAATAATAATAATAATAATAATAATAATAATAAACTTTATTTAAAGAGGGTAATAATTGACAGAGAAAACTGACAACCCGTCGCCCTTTATAAAAATATATGAAACTTTGATCAAATACTAGACCTAAAACTGTTGTTCTCAAACAAACAAACAAACAAACAAGTCTTTGGCATGGGGTTTAGATAGAAAAAAAATTCAAATTTCACAGCGCCCTCCCCCTCAACCCACCCAAAGACATTCCTCTCCGCCCAACCCTTGACACAACTCGAGCCCAGCCATCTCTTTATCAATTATTGATCAGGGTGTTAAAAACGTTAGACATGTTGCAATGACATATTTATGACAAACCAAATGGAAAAACAAAATACTATGGATATAATCTATTTAATATTCGAGTTTGGAGACTATGGTCTCTTGATGAAACTTTAAGTCAATATCTGTATTTACGAGTTATCCATAAAGTCTTGGGATTGAACAGGAAATATAAAACTTTCCCGCTGATAATCATCTTTCTTGGCATTTTTTGCCCAACCAAACTGACTATGACCGTGACACGATTAAAATAGAAATTTATCTTTTTTAAAAGTCAAGTATTACTGAATTTCAGTTAATAGAGGCAAAAAAAAAAGGGGGGGGGGAATATATCGACAAGCTTGATTATGGGAAAAAGGCTAAAAGTTTACACATATGCGTGAACGCTAAATAATGAATTTTTAGATGTTGTTTATGTCCAGTTTATTAAATAAAATTCAATTCTATTTTTCCAATTTTGTACAAAAGCGAATTATTTAAGTGCGAAAAAAGAATAAAAACTCACCAAGTCTAAATGTTTGATAACCAGCTTTTAAGTAGTTCTGGCCAACAAATTTGGTAAATGGATGACAAACTACCATGAATAGGTGTCAATTAACTACCATTACTGTATTGCAAGAGCACTTAGATTATTGCCGTCACTTCTGTTAGCAGCAACCATTCGTATACTCTAAGGCTTCTTCAAACACAGCAATCCAACTCAAAAATCGACACAAATTTATGCAGATTTATTCATGATACGCACGGGTGATCAACTTCCTTAAGTCAAGACGGATAATTGCTCGGACTCAGTCCTTTCATGTGTATCGTGAATGAATCTGCATACATTTGTCACACATTTTCCGTTAACGGATGGAAATGGAGATTTTTGAGTTGGATTACTGTGTTCGAAGAAGCCTTACAGTGGCGAAATATAAATCGAAATTGCTATAAATCAAGGACATTTATCGGTACTTACTGTGATGTGGCTTTCAAGCGAATCAACTTGAAATTTGTGAAGAATTTTGCTCGTGATTCGAAGTCGGTCGAGTTCGCTGAGTAGACTTCTTTCCACCCTTGTCTTTTCCTTTAGTTTAGTGGCGTATTGTCGTCAAAATCACTCAGATTAGGCTTCGCTCGATAGGAGTGAAGACTTTAACAAAAAAATAAAAAATAAAATAAAATAAATAAATAAAATAGATTGGTCAAGAAAAAAAGGCTTTTTTTAAATTTCTCAAAATATAATGAGTTTTGATCAACCCTATACATTTAGTGTAAATATGTAAATAGCCTTTACAAATACTGAGCTTGGGCTTCCTGTGTTTAATCTCTTTCCTTTAAAAAATATTATAGTAATTGGTTTTCGTATTATTGTCTGAAATTTTAGCAGAACGTTTACAGTAGAATATATAGTGAAATTACAAAATAAACTTGAGAGATATAAGAGTGATGATAAAACAACAATGAAACTAGATGTTTTATTCCACTTCATCAAACAATTTTGTATACCGCCTGCATGGAGGTGCAAGAATTTTAGCAAAACCAAGAATAATTTACACTTGAGCTGCTAGCACGATGATCATGAGGAGGAAGAGGAACAGGAGGAAGAGGATGGTGAATATGATAATGGAGGATTACCCTTTAAACATGTGAATGATTTTTCCTGGGTTATAAATACTGGAAAAAAACCTGAATCTTGCAGGCTGGTACAGAGACGATGTCAGACCTACTCTAGGATCTAAACTCGCCTTAACTCGCAGTGGGTTAGGGCGGGTTAGGGCGGGTTAAGGCGAGTTCAGGCGGGTTAAGAAAAAATCTGATATTTTGATGCTGCGGGTTAAGGCGGGTTAAGGTGGGTTAAGGCGGGTTAAGGTGGGTTAAGGTGGGTTAAGGCGGGTTAAGGTGGGTTAAAGCGGGTTGAGGCCAGGCGAGTTAAGAGAAATTTTAAATTTGTCGGAAAGGGATAAAAGTCATGTTATTGACAGGCAATATAAAGCTCACTAGTATCAGTAACACACTATTATAAAACTGTATGAAGACAACATACATGCTATACACATACTTATTACTTAATTATGCACCAGCCAATGTGAAGCATCAAAACTTAATGCCCGGATTAAAAAAAGAATTCAATTTACCATTCAAATCAATAAATTAATGCACCATTTTAATTGATAATTTACAGTCAAATATCCCTCTCCCTGGATAAAAATGCAATCAAATGCCCCAAGGTTGCCTGGGGAGTGATGATGTTCCAAATTAACCTGTGCATCACAACTACCCACAATTTAGCTACCAATACAAAATGTGTAAAAAATAAACAACATTTAAACATGTTTCAAATTAAACATAAGAGCATGCACATTGAATATTTGTGGCCATTTTTGCCTGAGTTTTCCTTTTCAAAATTCCTAATCTTTTGTAAAGTAAACTGTGATTAATCAAAACTAAGTACCCTCCCTTGGATCCATAAAATCAAGGCATCCTCCCTTACATCAATCGCTTTATGACAAGATGACCAACTGATTATGGGTTTTAAAAATAATTACAGATATAAAACCTTATAAGCTATTATGTAACCCTTTTAGAACTGATATTTTACACATATAATCCCATATGGGAAAGAAGCTTGCATGTATTGCAAACAACAATATTGAAATAAAATAGGCTTTTTTGAAAGTTTAATCTTTCAACTCAAATGTCATTCAATATTTTTGAATTTTTTCAATAATTAGTTTATTTTCAAAAATCTTTCGAAAAATTGAGAATTCTAATATCTTTCTTTATTATTTTATATGACAAGTTTAATTGTACACTGCATGTAACTTGTACATAAGCTTAAAGCAAAACATAATCAAATAGTAACAAAATAATATATTATTGTCAATAAATCGAACAACCAGTTCTCTGTCTTAAGAATGTCTAGATCCTCATTATAAATTTGAAAAATTGAAAGATTTCAATTAATGATTTGATATCTTTCTTTAGAAGAAAATCCTAATTTAAATTGGCTAACTAACCATATGTTCTTTGGAATCCAGCTTGCTTGTGTGAGTTCCATATAAAGTCTCGTTTTTGCACATTTGGCTCAAAGAAAAATTAAATCAATCCCAGGATCGTAATCTTGCTTACATTTTATGAAAGGTTTCGAATCCATATTCAAGGGCAGTATGGCTTAATTTCAAATAATCGACGGAAAACTATTTTGTTTTTGTTAGTCATTCCCGACAATTTATATTGTCAACCAAGGGACTTGGTACTGAAAAAAAATCTCACGCGGTCGTATCCTGCGAGCAATTTCAAGATGGCGGTTCAGTATGCAGAGTTTGTATATAAAGATTTCGGATGGCTTTTATATATATGTTAAAGACCGATTTGAAACAAAAGAATGGGGTGTGGTCGGTCTATAAACAAGAATATGTGGCAAAAAGGACTCATCTGTCAATACGAATACTTTCAATTAATTGTAAAATTGAGAAAGTACTATTTTTTGAAAGTACTAATGATTTTCCTATGATATTGTGATGTTAATCCGTCAATCGTTATTAAACTAGCCCTTGTCAAGCTGCTTTGTTTAAACAGCCAATCGATCGCTGGTTTGCAATATCAGTAACAGTAGTTTAAGTCAGCGTGAAGATGGCTGTTGTTGTAAACGTCTTACAGTACGTAACCATTGGGGAATACATATGACGACTTTAGACAGACGAAGATGATTTGATTTCCTTTTGGACAAACGGCGAAATTAAAGTCAAAAATATCGGCATATTTACACTTGAAGTTAAACTTAAATGCGTAAAACTACGTTCAGTATTGCTTTAAGGAATTCAGAGTATTGAGTAGCGAAACGAAACGAAACTGTACTTTGCGAAACGTGTGTTTAACCAGTTAACTCAATACTCTGAATTCCTTAAAGCAATACTGAACGTAGTAAAAATCATATATTGCAAACCAGCATTGTATGTAAGCTTCAAGTGGCTTTACAGGAAATGAAAAATATTTGACAATTAATATAATAAGGTTATAGAGACCATTCAGTATTTATGCCAGGGGGTGGGCTGGCAAGTTTTTCATAAAACTAAATGAAACCTCATGAATCTCTTCCAAAAAGAAACTTAAAAAGAAAGACCCCTCTAGACATGACAGCGAATTCGTTTATCATACTTTAGTATGCTAATAAGTTCTTAATATGTTAATAAGCTATGCATCTGCCAAACTAACAAAAGACAAATCAAAACAAAACAACGGCTACGCAAGAAATACACTTTAATTTTATTTCTTAATCTCAACTGTCATTGTCAGGTTAAACGAAACATGTACAGATTCCTTATTTGAGTTAGATATCAAATTTCTGCAGCAAAATGAGACCACAAGCTCAGTTCAACCAACTAGAAGGTTTATAAATTATACTTTGTTAACTACTTATCCACTTTATTTAAAAACTTGACACTGTTGACTTTGCTATGAAGTTGTTCTGTTTTGCTTTTCGTTAGTTTGGCAGATACACAGCTGATTTACATATTAAGAACTAATTAGCATTCTAAAGTGCGATTCACAAATTCACCATATTATTGAAAATATAGATAATATAATATTTTTTCTGGTGGGTGGACTAAATTTATTGTGACCCCCCTAATTCTTGCCAGTCCACCCCTGGCATAAATAATGGTCCCTTACTACTGATCGGTGTTTTGATTGCTAAAATTAAAAGCTATAGAATGTAAATATTTCTGTAAATAGTACATAGGCAACTGCCATAAAGTAACCCCTAAATAAAGGGTTCAATGGTTTTTATTTTCCTGCCCAATGTAGGGCATGACATCCAAGAATGGTTACAAACTAACAACTCGCACCCCAAAATTACAATATGATTAGCTACAATTAGCAGCTTGATTGGCTTATTTTGCCGCTATCCGATGGATAGGTTACGATAAATGAGAAATGAATATAAGTAACTGATGACGTCTCTTTATTGTAGGTTATTTTGTTTAAATTTTTTTGAAACTAGATGTTTGCTGGCACTTGCTTTTAACCGTCCTTGGCAGTTTCGGGCGGACTATTGTCAACTGTCAATATATCGATAGAAGCTTTGCACTCTTTCTTTGAAAAACAAGCTGTTGGATTGATTGTTATGCTTTTTTCATGCTAATCCATTAAATTATCACACAGAACAACTGTCGTGGATATGACAAAACTATATTAAATTTTGCTGCCAACTTGAGCAAGTATGGGGTGAAACAATTAATTCCCATCGCATACAGTCAGTTTAAAAGATTAATTTAAAAGGCCAATTTCAAAAAAATACTAATCGTTAGACTCAAGAAAAGAAAAGAAAAGAAAAGAAAAGAAAATTACCTCGCATTCTCACGAGAACAAGTGTGATTTTTTTTTTTTTTTTTTTGGATTTTCTCTTGGTTGTTATCAATTATAGCAGTCTAGCTACTGTGATCATGGGCCTTCGTTACTAGCCCTCTCTTACGGGTGTATTTCAATCGCTGTCTTGAACTTACATTCCCGGCTTAGAATATATTGAAATGACTTAGACAAGACTAGCCATTAATCATAGTTCTTGCCTTACCCAATAAAGATGTGTACTGGGTCCCTCATTCAATGTTGTAGCGTGTGGATTATCGAGTGAATAAACGTCTACGCTCAATAGTTACACCTTGCTTGATCTGTCTTTAGAACGGTAGTTTATTTATACCAAAACGTTTTTGTTCCTTGTTATCATCATCGATTCCCTAGCCTAAGTTATCAAATTTAATTGCTCTTAAACTTAACATTCAGCTGCCTGCTGAGAATCGGAGACTTGGACTGGAGATGCATATCATTTAAAGCCTATTATTCATCGCTACGTCAATCAGCTAAAATACATTAGTAAAAAGGCATTAATTAATCAATATCAACTTTGGTTAGTGTACTAGTTAATGGAACTTCTATTCTTTACTGATATTCCCCTTTTTGAAGCAGTTTTTGTGTGTATCTATCGATAACATATTTATGTACGTTACAGGGTGATAAGTGGAAAATGGTAAACGCACTTACAAGAAAAGGGAACACAAATACCGAATCACAGCAAACGTGAAAAAAATTCAAAAAAAAGATGTAATTAAATTGGGGATTTATGATTTGCCATAATACTATAACTAGCTAGTATTCAAAAGCTGAAAAGATTTTTTTTAAGCTGAAATATTGACCACGCTAACTTTTTTTTTTTCTTCTTCTTCTTTTTCTTTTCCTTCAGAAAAATATAATTTATATTTCCAATCATGCAGTAGAAGGTTTTGACTTCGATTACATTCATTCGAGATTAAAATATTGTCAAAGCTTGCCCCTGGCAAACAATTAAGGAAACATTGTTGTGGTGACAATGTTGCGGAAAGTGTTTCCTCGTTTCCACTCGTGTGAAACTGTTATTTCAGAAACGATATGGTGTTTAAAAAATTTCCATGATTTATAATACAAAAACGACATTCCTAAATGTCAGTGGTTCTTCGTTTACATATATGCTAAAATACAATTCCTGAAAGCCAATGAATAATAATAAACAAGGAAGATAAAGATATCCTTTTTCGCGTTCCAATAATATGTCAACACCATAGGATATGTCATAATTCACCTTTCTTTCATCTAGTTTTGATTGTTGTGAAATCTCAAAGTAAAAACAATCCATTATTTAATGGAAATTGAACGCCAAACAATAATTAAAATGGTAATAATTTATATCATAATTTTTAACACCAATTATTGTCAGATATTTTTGGGCAATGATAAATAAACGATTATTTTGGAAGATAGGATGATTGATGAGTTAAGTAAATTTTAGAATTACAAAAAAGCTAATGTCCTATTTTCTTCCAATGAAATGAAAGCCGGATTCAGGTCGAATGAAAATAATGAAATTAAAAACAGGAAACAAGATTGCTTCGCTCGATTCTTTTCAAAAAGGAATCTTCTCAAAAGGAAAAAAGTAATTAAATGTTACTTCCAAGCACTTGAACAAAGATGTCATGGAAGCAAGGTCAAAATTACATTTTTGTAAGAAATTGAACATAAATTCACGTATTATGGCAGAGAAAATAAGATTAAAATTGAATATAACAATCAACTTAAAGCGCAAAATCAATTAATGCCAAACAAAGGTGTAAGCCGTTTCTCAACGCTTAAGCGATTTTAAACTCTTGAAAAAACGTATTATAGGGTAATCATTTACCAATCTTTTCATCCTTAATGATGTTATGGCTAACCATTACATGAACACAAATCAATGAACATATAAAACATTACTAACGAGTAAAGCAGCTCAAGGTGATTAGATAACAGCCTTTCCATTTATTAGAATGATTACCAAATATTACTTACGACTATAAATTTGAATGCTAAAAATACATGAATGATTTTTTTTAATAATCAAGCGATTTTATTTTCATGAATAAAGCAGTAACTTTCCATTCTTTTTTCTTTTTTTTTTTTTTTTTCTTTTTCTTTTGTTATTTTTCAGTATGATTGGTAGCACTAAAAATCTTTTAGTCACGGTCAAAAAGTTACAAAAAAAGATTGTAATAATAATAATAAATAATAATGTGTATTATCCTTACCTTACTAGGGTCGGCAGATTCCTTTCCTGTGGGAAGGTAACCTTTTTGAGATAACTGGCGATCAGACCCGCAAATTACATTTTTTTTCGTCTGCAACATAACTGTCAGTTCTAGTACATAGTTGTGTCTTTAGTTCTTATTACAAGACGACTCATGTAGAAATCTCTTCTAGTCTATATAATATTCAAGAAGCAGAGAAAAATATATTCGTTTTCTACTTATTTCCTTGCAGTTTTTAGTGAAATGTTCAATTTACCCCATACTGCAACCCTAGCAACATCTCCTTAGCAAATTAATAAAATATATTTCTTCCTGCTTAACAGCGGTTTGAACAAAATAAAAAATCAAGGGTTGTTTGGCTTATTGAAAACGGTAATACTGCCTTCCTTTTCTGTAAACGGGTACCTTTTTAGAAATTAATGCCTATAGAATCAATGCAAGATATAATTTAAAAACGCTTTCAACAGACAATATTAAGGTAATAAATATGTAATGATTGATCAAGCATATACTAGAAATATATTATTTGTTTTTTTGTCGTGAGTCAAACCAAAATAGAACAACAAGAAATAATTCATAAAAAGCAATCAATGCAATGAGAAAAACTAATTTAACGACCGTAAAGACCTCGGTTTATTGTTCAATAAATTGTTAAGTAAATCAGAAATAAAATAGATAAAAAGTGCACAGATTAATTAAAAGGGATTTTTATTTGAGATGGGGGATGAAAATGCGAAAAGTAATGCTCAAACAATTTCAAAGTATTTCTGAACGTTTAAAAAAATATCTTTTTTCGTATTGATTCATAGTATAAAATCTTATATTTGGCACGAATAAGAATTTTACGTTTTATTGCCGAGCCACTTTTTTCTTATCTTTTGACATTTGGTCATTTACCATTTAAATATTATGCAACAAAATTCCACCGAATGTTATCTCATGATTTTGATGAATATTTTATAACCATCCATATATAATTTGTCTAATGTTTGATGTTGGAAAAAGCCAATTAGGGGTCTGGGCGGGCCGCATATAGAGTCAGTTGTCCCTTTACTCTGCCACTACAACACGTTCGACATCTTGGACAAGTTGATCTTTATCGGTCCTCAACAAATTCTTACAAGTGCTCTTTTTCATCTCGTTGTTTGCCTTTACAAGTAGGTTTGTGTTCTCAGTTACACTTTTTTCCACGAGGTTCTCCGTATGAAACCAGATATTGTCATATTGGAGATTGGCATCAATGATTTATCAATGAAAGCACCCGAAGTTGTTGGTTCTTCTATCGAAGAACTTGTTAACACACTGAAAACTTGTTAACCAATGTGCCATGTTATTCTGCGCGGTATCTCCACGCCCCACTCCCTAACATTGTGGGAAAAAGCCAAGGTACTGAGACAGTACTTACAAGTCGTTCTTGAGCCATTGGGGGGTGTTTTATGCTTGCGTCATAAATCCTTTACACGACCTGAGTTTAATTTATACGACAAGTATGGAGTTCATCTTAATTTTGAGGGCTAGTATTTATTGTACCGCAGCTACCGCGGTACTACAATCAATGCTTTACGCCATTTACATGACTGTTAAATGACTATTATTTGGTTTGCCAGTGAACAGAAATTACCAAAGATCGAAATTCCGTTAATCGTATTCCTTTTACTTTAACTTTTCATCCTATTACCCTCGGCATTAGGAACATAATTACTCGCAACTTTAAATTGCTCATCAACGATCCGGAAACATCAGCTATTTTTAATCAGCCACCTTTATTTTCGTTTAAACGGGACCGTTCTCTTCGCAATT
>JANTNT010060775.1:0-11933 GCA_024752375.1 Entacmaea quadricolor | reverse complement strand
TGGGGGACATTAAAGAACCTGTTGAATTGTTCGTAGAAAAGTAGGGGATTGTCTCCCAGTTCAACAGCCTATTCCAATTGGAGGCATCACACACTAACCACTTATCATCTTCTCATGATTGTAAGCTGCACAGCTGCCAATGGTGCCTTATAATGCAGCCCATTAAAAGTCCTCCACTGATGAAACTGAACGGTCAAGCACATTGAGACATGTGAAATGTGCTATACAAGAATTATTATTATTATTATTATATTATTGAATTATTATTATTATTATATTATTATTATTATTATTATTATTATTATTATATTATCATTATTATTATTATATTATCATTATTATTATTATTATTATATTATTATTGAGACCAGGAAAAACTTGGAAGTGGGATACTGGGATAAAAATCTAAGAAGTGGGATATTATTGGAACAAAAAAATAAATAACAATATTACAATTATCCAGGACTGCACTTGGTACAGTTATGATTGGAAGTATTACTTTCACAAAAACATATACAGATTAGCACGAAAAGGCAAACTAAAACAAATGTGTTTTCAGTGCAGTTTTAAATAATGATACCATTAGATGGGAAATTTTTGTCCCATAATTGGGTTTCATATTATTTTCCCAGTTTGGAAAAACCCCATTATATCCCATAAATGGGATATTATTGGGATTAGAAAAACCCAGGAACAGGATATTATTGGGACATGAAAAACCCATAGATGTTATATTATTGAGAAAAGAAAAACCCATAATTGGGATTTAACTTGGAAATTGTCCTATGATTGGGTTTGATATCATTTTTCCAATTTGAGAAAACCCTACAATACCCCATCGATATCCCAGTAATATCCCATATTTTTCACAGATTGGGAATCTTGAAAAGTTTCCTTTGATTTTGTTGTGTATCATGTACTCCCAGTTTCTTAATTGCTCTTCAAGTGATTGATGTTCATTTCATAGAGCATTTTTAGAAGGGGGGGTGCAGGAATGAATGTATGTGTGTGTGTGTGTGTGTGTGTGTGTGTGTGTGTATTTATATATTTAGAATAAAGAGTAGAGATAAAAATTGGACATTTTGACAAAATGCTGCCATCATTTTCAATAAATTTATTGATTGAAATACAGTGTTTATGTGATAGAAGTGAATAAATAAGAATTATAATGAATGTTCAAACAAATAGTTTAGCCTTAACTGAATCCTTCTGGGTATTAAGAGAAGGTTTGTAATGAGCAGTCAAGAACATTTCATATATTAAGCATTCAAGCTTGTTTTTACAATGCTTGAGAATGGAAAAATTATCATTGGTATCATGGCTGCATATTGTATCCACCTTTGACAAAGAGTAGAGGAGCACATAAGATCCGTCATTGGTGAACACATGCGAACAATACATAGCCATGATACCAATTATCTTATTAATTTTTCCATTCTCAAGTGTTGTAAAAACAAGCTTAAATGCTTAGTATATTAAATGCTCTTGATTGCTCAATACAAACCTTGTCTTAATATCCAGAAGGATTTGGTTTAGGCCAAACTCTTTGTTTGAAAATTCATTATAATGATTGAGTTATCAGCTAGAATGATTTTTTAAAATAGTTGTTCAATTGAAATATAATACTGAGGAAATACAAAAATTCAAAACTCGTGACTTTTACAAAGAAATGTATGTCGGGGGGCAACACTTTCCCCTTAGCATACATTCCTTTGTAAAAATCACAAGTTTTGAATTTTTATATTTCCACATTAATATGGCAGATCACTATGAAACTTCACAATTTTATTATTTTAAGCATGACAAATCTAATCAAACTTTTTGATTAAATATTTTATTTAAATCATTCTAACTGGTAAGTAACTCGTTCATTCAATTTTATTCACTTAGACTATCACATAAACACTGTAAAGTTTTTGAAAATAATGGCAGTGTTTCATCAAAACATCCAATTTTTATCCCTTCTCTTTATTCTTAAATGTTACTCGAAATCTATCCCTGTATTCACTCAATCACTCACTCATTCATTCATTCATTCATTCTTTCTTTCTTTCTTTCTTTCTTTCTTTCTTTCTTTCATTTTTTCATTCTTTCATCCTTTCATCTTGGGGTGTTGGGGAGGGGATCATGACTCTTTAACTTAATTTTTTTGGGGGGATCACAGTTTAATTACTTCACACCCAGAGGGATTTCTCCACATAACAAGCAGTTGATGTAATATATGCATAAAATCTTCTATTGTCTTCTATTGTCATTCTATCTATTTTATTATGTGTTATTCATTATATTTGTATGCATATTTTACATCAACTGAGTACCATATAGGTTCTCCAAAAGAATAATACAAATGAAGTTCCCTAACTCTAGAGATTCGCACTTCATTGGAAACGACGATAAACAATAACTTTTGCAATGTTTTTGTGTCGAATGATTATTATGTAAATTGAAGGTAAAGTTAATAACGAGCCTCATTTTACCGATGCAAGGACTTCGGAATATATTGAAAAACACGAATTCAAAACAAGAGGTCAATCAAATACCGTAAAAGTAACACAAAATACCATGAAAATCTACAACCTTTGAAATGGTATTTGACTTCGAGTACATACTATAGCTTCCTTCTAGAACCAGTACTGATTTGCTAGTAAAATATAAGTCGAAGCGTACTAGGTAATACGAATTCATTTTTTATATGCAAATACAAATGTATAAGATAAATGATTGAACAATCACTTTCACTGTCTGGAAGTCAGCCCGAACGGTCGTATTATAGTCATCTCTTTCCTCAGTGACCGATAGATTTATAATTTTAAACATTACGTGCACAGAAATCAATACTTACGACTGATCGACGATCGCACTGTTCAGCTTATAAAGCAAAACCACAAAACAATCCGCAGAAATTCTACTACAGCGCTGTAAAGACGTGGAAAACACCAAGCGATATTTATACGCTTCCTGTTTGCTTTCGGTTTCTTATTGTCTACATGTATAGCTAGACTTGGGGGTTTTATTGACCTAATACGATGACGAAAAAGTCTACCAATGAAAACTTGTCTTAGGATTTGTCTTTTTTAACACAAATCGTGATTTGACAGATCGAAAGGGCGTTGTTGCTTAAAAATTCAGACGCAATAACCAAGATGAAATCAGTAAAGCCAGCGTGTTTCTTGTCGCGTTCTAACGTGCGTTGTTTTCTGTTCTTTTTTTGTTTGTTTGTTGTTGTTGGGTTTTTTTTCCGTCGCACTTTTGTCTTTCTTTTTTCCCGACTTGTTTCCCTCCTTTTTCTACTTCTTTTAATTTTTCTAATTTACATTATTTTTCTTCTTTTTTCCTACTTTTAATTTTTTCCTAATTTTTCCGTACTTTTTCCATTTCTTTTTTCTACTTTTTCCCTTGTCTTTTGTGTTATTGTGTTTAGGATGTCGTTTACGATAGTAAATAACTTATCTAAAATAGTGGGTCTCCAAGCCGACAAGGAGGGTGTCACGTGATGACCCAAAGGGGCTGCAAAGGTTGACGGTCATATAAGGAGAAAATTCATAACATTAGAGAGAATTCATTTTTTAGAGGTGAGTGGGCTGGGGAATCCCTTTGGGTGTTGAATAAAAAAAATTGCAACCCTCCCCCAAAAGTAGAGTAAAAAAGACCTGACCCCCTCCCCTCATGACATTGTTTTTTACTCTAACTTTTTTTTCAAAAAGCAAAATAATGACCCCCCCTTTTGTTCAGTAATAAATATTTGGTGACCCTTCCCTAGATTCCTCCTGCCCAAACCCCCCCCTTCAAAAACATGAATGCCCCATTATAGAATAATAAATCATAGAGTTAATATTTCGGCTGTATAATAAAATAAGTTATAATTGAACTATACGGAGGAATTTAATTTGAATACAGTAGGCTTAGGAGCAGCAGGTCGGATTTTAGGAGCGCCATTTTCCGAGGTACGCATTCTATCTACGTCAAAAGTAGTGTCCAGTTTAGGAAAAATAGTGACAGTATATTAATAGCAGCGTTGTGCAATTATCTGATTTATCCCAAACGGTAATTGCAATATGTACCACAAGTTGAAACCGTTTGCCAAAGTCCATAAGGTAAAAGGAAATTTTGTTAAATAAAAGTGATGATAGAGTGTACGTTATATATCCGTGAAATAAGTACTAACTAGTTAGCGCGTAATAGATACTACAAGTCAGTAGCCCATGATGGCGTCGGCCGAACGGGATATTTGAATCGTAGTCCATGAGGCCTAGAGGTCTAATTGTTAATTAGTCTGCTATAGTAGCCAATCAGAATGCAAGATTGGTGATAGACCAATAGTAGGTTTATACAATCCGTAACAGACGGAATTTTTTTTAACCCATGCTCAGTTTAAACAAAATGTTTTTGGAAAACGTGACACTCGATGAGAATCTTTTTGCATTACAAAAAGGAATTATTAGCAGTTATTTGCTTTTACTATAGCCTTTGAAAACAGACGTCCTTTTGCCTACCCTTTTCATCCGTGAAAGGCAGATTCGCACACGAAAGTGGGGAGCAACAGACATCTGTGAAACTAAAATGGATTTGTACGTGGGTACAAACATAACTCAATAGTAATGTATGAACCACGTTATTTTATTGTTATGACCAAGCTTTCGCACCAAAGGTGCATCATCAGGGTAAAGAACATTTTTACTGTTATTTCAATTTATACTACCAAAATTCGCGGCCTCGCGCTATCCACAACCAATAAAAAAACTGCTAATATACGCGTAGAATGCAAATAACTAATAACGAAATATAAAAATAAATAAATAAAAATACCGATGAAATTAGATGGAATTAAGGACGTTCACGGGCAAATGAAGTTTTGATATCATTTTTACGAAATTTTACAGAAAGATACTTTATGACATACACTGATTGAATAAACAAGAAATATTAGCTGATGTTTCGTGTACCGGAGAACTATTGTGTCACGAATACGTAATTCAATAGAAAGAACAAAAGATTCCTGTGTGAATGACATTGATACTTGGATGACAAGTAACAAGCTACAACTAAATACTAATAAAACTGAGATTCTCGTACTGTCTGCTGCTCAACGTCCTAGACCTAATGATTTTCTTAAGTTTTCTTATTTTGATATTTCTCCGTCCTCTACTGCTCGTAACATTGGAGTTGTTTTCGATAAAAAAACTCTCCTTGGAAAAACACATTACTTCTGTCTGCAAATCGTGCTTCTTTCACATACAAAACATTTGGAAAATTCGAAAATTTCTCAGTCTTGATGCTTGTGAAACTCTTGTTCACGCACTAATCTCCTCTTGGCTTGATTTTTGTAATTCTTTGTTGTGTGGTCTGTCTTTAGAAATCCTGCATAAACTTCAGCATATTCAAAATCAGTGCAGCTGCAAAAGTTCTCAAGACTACACCCACCCGGACGATCATAGCAACTCACAGATCTAGATAAAAAAGGAACTCCAAATGAGCAAATACACTATTTTTGGACAAGGTTACCAAACTGACCAAAATGTTTTGTTTTTGCACAACCTTTTTTGTCTAAAAACTTTGTTCTCACAGATTTTCTTTAAATTTTCTGAACCTTAAGCAAATAGTCTCTACTCCACTATATTAAGCGCGTTTTAAAATCTTAGGTCAAAAAATGGAGAAAATTAGAAGTAAAGCAAAAGCACCAACGCTTTATAGCGGCTGTCAATTAAATGCAATTTCATCAAAAACTTTATAATTCGAAAATTCAATCCTCCTATTACAACCGAGATTATTCCATCGAGCTCCTTATAGTCAGGTGGCTTATTATCACAAAATGTAAGCCCGATCGTGACAAACGTGACAAAAGCACCAAATTTTGAGTACGTGTAATTTAGGTTGCGACTATGAATTCTAGATGGGGTGCCCAAAAATATTGCTGTCTTTTACGGTGTTATGGCAAGATAAAAGTAGAGAAAAAACCACGAATTGGGCTTCCTGTGGTGAAAGTACCATTTAGTTGTATTTTCCAGTTCACGTCTGCAAGAAATCCTGGTGAAAGCAGGCCACCCATAGTTATCCCTCCATCTGGAACTGAAAGACATTCACTTCCAGAATCCTTTACTGTTGTGCCTCCGGTAGCATTAGCTGTAGAGTCTGTGTTCGTACCAACATGCAACACAGTACCCGTCCAAAGATGTGTGGAGGAGGCGAAAGCCAACGAAGCGGCATGGGTGTCTCATGTTCTCTCTAAACTTGAAAATACTAACGTAACTGGTACAGATAAAGTGGCGTGGAGTGCTTACCACTCATCAGTTTAACAACCAAAAACCCATTTACCAGCTGTGACGGCACTTCTGCCCATGTTCTATGAGAAGGCAGCAACTCCTGCCATGATTAAGATCCAGACAACAAGACAGAACCCTTTTCGCTTTTATCAGATAAAATTGCAAGGTTTGACTGGCTGACTGATAAAGCTATGTATATAACATCAGGTTGTTTATTAGAATTGTTATTTGTTTTGTTTCGTTTCGTTTCGTTGTTTGTTTGTTTGTTGTTGTTGTTGTTTTTGCTGTTTTTGTTTTTGTTGCTTTTTGTTTTTGCTTTTTGTTTTTCCCAATATAACTATATCATGAGGATAAGTTTTCAAGCTATAAACTCATAGGTACTATTTTTCAGGAACATCTGATATTAAGCCAAACGTGATAACCCATTGCCTGATTGTAACCACGAGAAGCCGATACACGCATAGTTGTTCACCTGATTCACGCTTTGGAGGCTGGTGCAAGTTAAGTGATGGTGCAAACAGTAGATACGGATGTGGTGGTTATTCTTGTGGGTAAATTCCATGACTTAACTGCGACCAGTCCACAAGCAGATATTTGGGTGGCGTTCTGTATGGGAAAGCACTTTTTTTTTATAAGTGTCAACAACATGTTCCCGCCTGGGAGAGTCCAAAGCGCGATCCCTTCCATGCGCTAACACGGTGTGACACGACGTCATCGTTTTGCGGGAGAGGAAAAAAGACCGCATGGCAAGTGTGGGAATCCAGTGATCAGTTTACACAAGCACTCTACTCATTGGCTACTAAACCTTTTCAGCAGTTAACTGCTACCTCACAGATCTTCAAGATAATCGAAAGAATGACGTCCTGCTGTATGACAAGCTTAGTCCACTGGATTCAGTAAACGAAGCGAGAATGTTTTTGTTCTGTAAACAGAACAGATCGCTTGAAAATATACCACAAACACAGGTAAGTTACATCATTTTCCTATTGAAATTATGAGTAGCATAAAAGAATTCCTTTAGGGAAACCATTAATCGTTATTTTACGCATCAAATTAATTATAGGATGCACTGCTGTCACATACAAGAAGGGCGGTGTTCCAGGCCGGTGTATGGACAACCTCAGACAAAACTGAACAAGATGTTCGATCACCTCAAGATTTTGGCTGAAAGATGATTGATGGTGTATGGAAGTCAAACTGGATGTCCATTCAGAAGGTTTTAAATGTTTGTCGAGAACTTCTGGTCTGCACGTATGTATTGTAATATTCTTACATGTCAGCTTTTGGTGCAATAAAGTCATTGATTGATTAAAAATGTGCTTGTAAAAAGCCATGCTCAAGATGCAAGTGCGTGAAAGCCCATCTAAAGTGTACCGTGCTGACGAGGCCCAACAGGCCGAAACAGCTGTCCACGGTTTTTGGTTGAACTGGCTTTATCTATCTAATGACTAGAAGTTGTCAAAGGCCTCAGTGCAGTCTTCTTCTGTCATTACACATTTAGGGCTCGTAATTTACCTATTACGCTATATGCCTTATACGTCTTTTGAGCCCATCCCACATGGCTTACTTGCCTACTCTTTCTTGTGTGATACGTTTTTCTATTCTGTTTGTTCGATTAAAAGTAAAAAGACTCATTCAAAAGTGCGGTTTATTGGTTGATATTTTGGAGAGATTAATTTACAGAGCTAAGGTCCACTTATTTTTCTTTTCTCTTTCCATTTAATTTCTCTTTTTTACTTTTTCTCTTTAAACTCTTTTCCTTTTCTTTTTCTTCTGTCATTTATTTCTTATTCCTTTTTCTTCTTCTTTTTCCTTTTTCCTTTTTTCTTCTTCTTTTTTCTTTTTTCTTTTTTTCTTTTCTTTTTTCTTCTTCTTTTTCTTTTTTCCTTTTTTCTTTCCTTTTTTCTTTTTTTCTTTTTCGTTTTTCGGTTTTGTCTTTTTTACTTTTTTCCATTAACTTTTTCTTCATATTATTATTATTATATCTTTTTATAAAGTAAGAGACTAAATTGCTCTAGGTTCATTAAATTACAAAATTTTATAATTAATTTTAAGTGAGCTACATAACTGTTCCTCCGTTATTACACTTCTATCTATATAAATAAGAATTACTTTTTCGATGCAGACCGACAGCCAAACAATATCTACATTAAAAAAACCGTTTGGTTTTCCATCTAGATCTCTATTGCATTTTTGAATATATTTTTTCTTGTACAATTGTTAAAGAATAAGCTTTCTTGAACATCTTCCTTTTAACAGATTACTACTCAATCGATGCTATCCTACGTCTGCTCTGCGTTAGGTAATTGACTCTGCTGTTAACTGTATATTCTAGAAGACATAAGGTCTATTTAGCTCTTAGCTCTTATATCTGATTCCATATAGGATTTTCTGAGTGTTACTTAGCAGCTTTTTCCTAAGTTTTTTTTTTTTTTTTTTTTTCAGTTTTTGTTTTCACTGTTAATTAATAAGTACATGTAGTATTTCAATAATATTTTATTTTGTTTGTCTTAAAAGACCTCACTTCATTTTGAATATTCAAACCTTTTATTTTGTTGTGACTTTCGTTCGTATTTATTGGATTTTCATTCACTCTGACCTGTTTATTTTCATTTCATTTCGCCGTTATTTACATAACAGACACTGCAATTAAATAGACTATATATATAAAACAGTAAAGAATAGTATGATATGGCCTAATGCCGTTTAATAAAGTCTTAATATTATGGTAAAAGAAGGAAATCGATGGGTTCATCGCTGATCGTCGATAGTCTCATCGTATAGTACTGCAAGATATTACAGTGATATGGGACAACGACAAAAGCATTGACGGTAAGATATCGTATTGATTGATATTTTATATATATAGCAACAGTAGAAGAACAAAAAAAAAAAAAAAAAGCAGCTATGAGCAGTATAGTAGAGTATCTAAGTGATCATGAACAAATTTGCTATATTTGCTTATTCACGGTTTTAAATGCTAGTCATTGATACAAACAATTGTCTCTCTCATTTTATAAACTTAACTCGGTTTAAAATATGGCTCTCGTTAAAAGCGTTATTAAGCAACGAAATTAAACATTTAGCCAGACAAACGGCTAATGCCCTAATAAAATTAAAATTAGATATTTAGGTTTGCAAATGCAAATTCATCTTTAAAAACCGGGGACTAAAATCTATCTTCATAAACATTTTCTGGAAACATCGTTGCTCGAAGAAATTCACTTGTTATCCAGATCCTCTTGTCATACGAGCTTTAAGAGACTTTGGTTGTCATGACAACTTAAAGATCGAAACCTGCCATTTCATTTGAGAAGTGCGACTAATCGAGTAACGCTTGTACAATGAGTATCAAGATACGTATCTACATTATCTCTACTGTTCCTTTAAAACATGTAAGAGGTCTCAAAAAAGTCTGTTTGTAAAACGTAACTTGGTGAAACTCTTTAGAGTTCTGCACGCCACAACCATCCATTTTGTAAACAAACTTGATGAAGGTTAGTAGGTTTTGATCATTAAGTGAACGGTTTTGTTGAATATAGCTAATCCAGATATGATCTAACTGTATTCCTAGTGATCAACTCACTGCTTTCTCTACAATATCTTTTCGCTAGTTTTTCAAAATTTTACAAAAAATTTATAATTTCCGTTAAGAAAGTTGTCTTAAACGTCTTATTTTCTTAAATAGGTTCATTTATATCTAAAGTTCTTGAAATAAATATTTGTTTAATATTCAATAACACATGCAATAGTCGTCTAATCGATGTTTCACAGTGAGGATGTCTGTCCCTGTTGTTCGTTTATTGTATATGCCTGGTCTTACAGCCGAAATGGTATCTAAATTGATTGTCATTTAATAGATGGTGCAACAGAAAATAGAAATCCACACAGGCACTAACAAATTAAACATGTATAGAAATACATATCTTGTATATACAATAAATGATCGGAGGATAAAACGAAAGGACAGATGTATTTACTATGAGATAACCCAAGCATTTCCTCTAAATAATCCTGGAATCCGAGAAAATCGAGGATGTACATGTGTAAAAAGAGGAATTTCCCCTTGACGTTGCCATAGTAACATCAATCACCCTATGACATACACTTTTTTAAAACTTTGATCTTTGTCTAACGCAACTGCAGTACTCAATTTACCGTAAGATTCTTCGCGAATGCACAATATTTTGTCAAACACGATCGGTAACGCTTCTCCTTTACTGATGCAATATAGTAGTAGTCAATACAGTACGAAAAATACCCTATATCTTCCATAAATACAATTATGTCCTCGTAATTCCCGACCCCTCCCCAGAAAAAAAATGTTTAGGCCCTTGTAGTACTACTTCATTGGTCTAACCTTTCTCAATCCTCTGTAGACATAAATTATTACTAAACTAATATATAGATATAGCGAGGCTTATTCCTTAGAAATTTAGTTCTTTTTTTAATTAGGATAAAAGTTTCTTTTTCTGTTTCTTACTTACTTTTAGGGTTCTTTTATTGCGTGATTTAATTCTGAAAAGCTTTTTTTTAATCATTTTCCCCTTCAAGACAAAATATTATTTACATAATCTATATTCATATTCTGGATAATTCCAAAAGGCAACGAACGGATGTAATTATTTGAAATCTATTAATTGAAGTTTCTTAATCAATCTGGCTTATTTCCTGAGGTCTAGTCCAAAACATTAGGTTATCTTGGTTAGAAGGTTGTTTATCACCGTGGATGGTGTTCAAGATAACATTGACGTGACATTGTAATCATCGCGCGTCCACGACGTGTCTTTAAAATGAAAAATTCAATTAGTGAAAATAAGCTAACTTGAAACGATGACTAAAATAAAAGGTATGTATAAGAAAATGAACAAAAAATATACTTGTAAGTTGAAAGAGAAACAATATACCATTTTTAGTTAGTATTTAGTTAAATTTTGGTTAAATTTCGTCCGGCAGTTTTACTCAGAACACAACCTTGAAAACTATAATCAGTTCCGAAAATATTCTTTCACATAAAACTTATTACTTTCAAAGTTGAAGTAGTAATTTAAGTTTGCGCTATATTTCTTACATGTTTATGATTATCGAGAACGTTGAAATTTCAATAATTTTCGTAAAATCAAAATTTTCCTTGTTATTTTTTTATTCTAATTTTTAGTTCTTAAAATAATTCGTTATTAGCTCTCAATTTTAAATTCAGAGCGACACATGAAATAAATATTAACATTTTTTTAGTGTATGTGATATCGTCCCTAATGATCTTGACTTTAGAATTGTATTGTATTGTATTCAATATAAGATCCTTAATGCTTCGCTTCTAGTAATTATTTTTTTGAGTTTTGCTAAAGTGCTAGTATAAACTCAAAACTGAAGCGGTAATGTACTCAAAGGAAACTGAAAGCCCAACTGCTGATTCGAAGTCCAGTCAATGAATATCATGATCAAAACACCTGAAATGAAACATATAAAATCAACTAAGTCTTTGAGTTAGGCTTTTTATCCTTCCAACTGCACAACAGCGAATGGAATTTTAAAACCTGTTTATAATATAAGATGTCATATTTTTACTTAAGTGGTTTTATTAATTCTTTGTCAAAATTATAGCGCTTTTCATAATTACGCGGCCTCGTCTGTTTCAAGTTGCACGTTGGAACTTGGGTTTTCGCTGCCGTC
>JANTNT010060664.1:0-11939 GCA_024752375.1 Entacmaea quadricolor | reverse complement strand
TTTCTTTTGTGTCTATTTGACTATTACACTTTAATTAGTACACTTTGTTTCACGGGTTAATGAAAACCACTCTAAAGGCCATTGACCTTTTTTTATAATGGAGGATTTTTAAGTTATCCAAACTAAGACCCTTAGTTCACACAAAAGCAACTAATTCCAGCCTAAAGAGCACTTAAAAATTAACAGTTTGAACATTATTGTAAAAAATCCTGAAGAATTATTGAGGATCAAGATTAGAGTCTAATATGTTATTCTACCTAGGCCTTTGTGGCCTCGTTGTGAACTCAACATTTTTGACATAATAATAACTTTATTGAAAATGACTTTGGCTGAAGAAATACGTCAAATTTACGAGATATAATAATCATAAGAATTTGCATTAATAATACTTTACAGAGAATCTAACGTCAAGTATTAATATAGTTAAAAACGACAGTGTCTATAAAGTCTAGACCCTCTTTGAATAAATGAGTTGCTGTTTCTATTTGTGCATGGCACAGGCACTAGCACCCGCTGCGTGCGGCGAAGAGCATAAGAGTGTGGCACTTCTCCAATAAACTTTCTGCATGGATGACATTCATTATCCATGATGTCTTGGAACGCTTTAGCAGTGTGTAAGTCTCTCCTTGCCTCAAGTTTCTCTAGTGTGTCCCTGGGGAGGCCGATGATATGCATGGCGCGGTTCAATCAGAAATAATAGGACAATGACAGCGACGTTCAGCGGGTAATAATGAGAAGCTAATTAACGAGAAATGGTTTATTAAAGTTAATCAGCCTGTACTTTCTTCGGCAGTCAATCGATTTTGATTATGACTGTTATAGAGAGAGGTATTTTCTATATGTTTGCAGGTGGGCTACAAGACCTGCACGTGAGCAGCAAAGCCTTCCACAAACACTACATGCGTGTCCAGATGTTGTTGCAAGTGTGTGACGTCTTTCATGGGCTCGTTGATATTCCTTGAGACGTTTTCCCTCGATGCTTCCGATTGAAATCCTCACCGATGCTCTCCAGTTGCTTTTGTCGGCGGCAGCTTGCTCCCAGGTGTCAAGATTAATTCCTGTGTTCTTCATATGTCTCTTCAGCACATCTTTGTTTCCTCTTTCCCTCAAAAAGTTCTCCATAGAGAACTTTTTCGCGTGCCAAGTGCTGCACAGAAGTGCCACAGACCTGGCAAACATGAAGGTTGCCCCGCAGTGGCAATTGTCTTGCTTGGTGATGCCATCCGTTGACCGACTTTGGTTCCTTCGTATACCATCTGGTGAAGTGCCATTGACCTTGAGGGTTCTTTTGCCAGAGCATCAAGGACACTCTGCTGCCAGCGTCCTTGGGATTAGTTTTGAGACATACCCTGGTCTTGTCATATTTTCATGACAGTGATTTTGTGTTAGGGTATATTCCCTTAGCCTTAGACTCTCCCGAGACATCCACGAGGCAGTGAGGGTATACCGGTTGTGACAGCCCGGGTCTCGCGAAGGCAGGGGCGACACTCCCTGAAGTAGCACCGCTTGCGCGAGCACTACCCGCTACCAAGAACATATACTTTATGGGAATTATGACGCTATAGTTCACTGAAGAACAACAGGCGTATAGATCGTTTTCATGTGACGCCATGATGGCCATGTTGGTGTACCTCCAAACAAGGCATTCCTCATGGCCTCCATATTAGTTTACCTCAGTTTTAACCATTACCCGGTTAGCTCAGTTGGTAAAGCGTAGGTCTGTTGTGCGGGAGGTTGGGAATTTGAATCCCGGCCGGACCAACACTCAGGGTCTTAAAATAACTGGGGAGAAAGTGCTGCCTTTGTAATATTATCTGCAAATGGTTAGACCTTCAAGTCTTCTCGGATAAGGACTTTAAACCGTAGGCCCTGTCTCCCATCACTTCCTTAACTTGTATCATGGGGACATTAAAGAACCTGTTGAACTGTTCGTAGAAGAGTAGGGGATTGTCTCCCGGTTCAACAGCCTATTCCAATTGGAGGCATAACATACTAATCACTAATTATCTTCTCATGATTGTAAGCCGCGCGGCTGCCATTGACGCCATACTATGCAGCCTGTAAAGTCCTCCACTGATGATTGTAAATTAGTTCTGAAAAGCCCCTTGGGAAGAACTAATAGTTACATTTACATTTACATTTAATTTTCCAGGGATTGAGTGAAAACGATCTGTAGATTAAAATTTCTGGTGATTGGAATCAAAGAAGGCAACGAAAACGTTTTAAAATCATTTTAACTTTTTATTTCTCTATTTTTATCTTTTTATCTACTTTAATGCTTTATTTTGGGTTTGACGGTTCTGGTCTGGAAGAAACTCGAAAATTTTATGCACTTGCTCCATTCTTCACGCATTTTCCAAACTCCACGAAGCAGTTTGCCTTCTCTTTCCATCCTTGAGCAGCGTTGTAGCACTTCTTAAGATCGTCGCGGCACTTAATCTGCAAGAAGAGTAATTACATTAAATCGTTTGGTAATAAATTCCTATTATATGTGTGTGTCTTCATATCAGTGTTTCTTCTCAAGCATTAACAAGAAACAGAAGATCTAGACACAATACTGGTCTGAAATAAGACAACATTTTGAGCCAAGCTGAATAGGTTTATTAGAATAACAAAAGATACAATACTCAAGGGAATGGTCATGTGGTCTGAAATGGGACAACATTGAGCCTAGCTGAATGGGTCTATTAGGGTAACAAAAGATACAATACTCAAGGGAATGGTCATGTGGTCTGCAAGAAAGTATCTTTTCATAGTATTTTAAAATGTATTTAACAAGCTTACAAGATAAGGTGGGACTGTTGGGACCAATTGAGCCATGCAGCTCTTGTAATCCTTCAAGCATTGAAGTTTTCCTTTTTGTCCATCCTTAATGCATTTGTAAAGATCGATTTTACATTGCTGTGGAAATAAAATAAACCACGTTAATAGAAAGAAAGTAAGAACGAACGAACGAACGAACAGATTTAGTAAGGGAAATTCTTACAAGATAAGGATGACGAGTGGGGGCTGGGCCTTCGTCTTCCAGGGCGTTCAGGACGAACTCGCCCGCGTCCATGACTGGAGGACTGGGTCCTTTGTTGATCAAGCATTTTCCAAATTCCTTGAAGCATTTAGCCTTGGCAATAATACCGCTGGCTCCTGATACACAGGTCTTGAGTTCATTTTTACATGCAATCTGATAAACAAATATAGCGATTTAATTAAGTTATTCACTTTTTTTGTATTTTGAAAGACTAAATTATACAGCTTATGGGATCCCTGTGGTAAAAGTACCAAATATGGGGATATGGTAGTCTTGTTCCTAGCCTTTCGTTTTTTCGTTTTTCTTGGAACAATAAAGCCCGGTAATTTACTATAAAATTTCTTGTTGCAAACTAATTATCTGACTGCAATACGAACAACCAGTTGAGTTGACATTCAGAACAAACTCAAGGTCAACCAATCAGAGTCGAGGATTTACATTGTATTTTGATTATCATTTCCCATTGTATATGACTTAAAGGCCATGACCAATGCTAACCAAATAGTTGACCATAATTCTTTTCGGCGAACGCGATTAACTCGGTTAGCGCTCGTTCACACCCTTCAAAAGGACGTCATTAAAATTCATGAACTGAATTGAATGGATCATGCGCTATGTGATTCATTGGAATTAAATGGATCACGTAATATGTAATCCATTCAATTTAATTCATGAATTGTAATGAATGACGTCTTTTTGAAGCGTGTGAACGAGTACTAACCAATTAACTCAACTGGAAGGAAAGTAAATTCTTCTTATGCCGCCGCCATATTGGATACGAAAGAGACGAGAGCATGAATTTGAAGCGCACTTGACTCACCATGAAGGGAGGGATAGTGGGAATGAGCACAGCCATGCAGTTCTTGTAATCCTTAAAGCATTCTACTTTGCTTTTCTTTTTAAGTCTAATGCAATCGTACAGATCGATCTTGCATTGCTGTAAATCACAAGATACAAATACACGTCATATTCATTAACAGATTTTATCAAATCGAGAGGGATTGGGGCGGATAAAACCATGTTGAATGAAATAATTGTCGTATTAGCGACGCAGACGGGGGAGGCAGTCCCCCACTTATAGCCAAACATTTTATACAAGCCTACTAAATTTTCAAATTTCAGCCCCCCCTTTTTTTTCAGCAGCTCTTCTTTCTTTCCCCCCATCCCCAACAAAGAACAGAGAAAATCAAAGACGACATACCAACAAAGACATCTCGGATACTCACGACGTATGGGTGTCTGTCTGGAACAACTTCGTCCATCATGAGAAATGTCGATGGAGAGGCAGGACCTCCGTTCTTTAAACACTTGGCGAATTCAACAAAACATTTGCCTTTACTGGCAACACCAGAGGCAGATGTTACACAGGACTTAAGCTCATCTTTGCATTGGATCTGTTAAACACGTAAAAGGATATGCTTAGCTTAATAACCAGGGTCACAGCGAGAGCCCATGAACTGAGGGGGGGAGGTGATCCAGAGTAAAAAATTATAGGAAAGCAACAAGAATAAAAAAAGTAGGGGGGGTAAAAAAACAAGAATTACCAAAAGTTTCTGGGGCAGCCCTCGCCCTCGCCCTCCCTCGCTACGCTGGTTTTAACAACAGTTTTATTTTTAAGTTTTAATTGTATCGTGTGCTGCGCTTGAATTTAATCAATAAAGATCAGTCATGCCCCAGTGTCATAATGATTGTTCATATAATAGATACACATCAGGCGCGGATCCAGGGGTGGTGAGAGGGTTGGCTAGTTGACCCATCTTGCTGTTTTTTCATCATTTTCGCGCCTTTTATTGGTTTCCTGTGGCTTTAGCACGTGTACGTGTCGTCAGTCTTCAATAATTATCAAAATGAATTCCTCAATAGGCCATTTCCGAAACACGCTCCAATTATCCCGAAATAGTTTAAGTCGAGGCTGCGAATTATTTTTATATTTGCTGTATTTTCGAACGGAGCCTCGGGTTGAAACTGTTGTTCGATGGAATCGGAGCGTATCTCGGAAATGGCCTATTCTCTCTGGTTCTATAGTCTTACCACGAAGGGGGGGATAGTAGGGACCAGTTGTTTCATGCAGGTGTAGTAAGCTTGAAAGCATTCTTTCTTGGAAAGAGCTCCCTTCTTAAGGCAATCGTACAAATCAATCTTGCATTGCTAGAAGAAACAATAGACATCACGATTACAAAGAATTAATGTTTGCATTTCTAAGTAAAATAAATGTTTTTAAAACTTTTAGGCCCAAATTGAAAACATTATTTACTGTTTCGATTATGGATCTTTTTCAAATTTTACAAATAGAAAATTTTCCTCGTGTTTAAAAGCCTACAAACGAGGGGAGTTTGGGAGAAGTAAGTCGAGTTGTTAGAAACAACGAAGAATAGAAAAGAGCAGGAACTCCGCCTCTGTTCACATAGCCTCATATCAACACGGAGCGCGCGTAGTATCTTGTCTGTTTAAAAAATGAAATATATTGAACTAGAGTGAAAAATAAACCCATGCAACATATATTAGATTAACAAGTACACACTAATTCTGTTTACACGGAATTAATCAATTTTTGATTTCTCGATAGTTTAGCGCTTCAATGTCTCCTACATGAGATATTTTTCAGTCAATGCTGACTTACCACAAAAGGGTGTCTGTCTGGATCATCGTCTAAATCCTCCGTCAAATAAGCATCCAACTCATGACTGGCGTAGATTTGAGCCACAGAGGCAAAGAGTAAAACAACAGCAACAGTTCGCTTCATGTTTGATGTAAAACGTTTGACTTCAAGCTCAAGTTCAAAGATGTATCAGCAAAACGACGTCAAAGTCTTTTTATAGTATTTTCGTACAATGAAGTTTTAAAGACATTGTTTTTTGGTAAATATTTTAAAATCTGTATTAGTTTTTGATTGTCTTAAGCTTATTGTGCGTGTTATGAAGTCTTCACCTTGACAAAGGAAGATAAATTACCATAAGAATTTCCCTTCCTTGTCAAAATACGAGATAGCAATAACAGAGCCTTAACTATTATGATTCCGAGTATCGCACACTGCTCAAAATCACTACTTGCGTCATTCACTATTGTCATTAATTTGTTTAGAGGAAACTTTTTATTGACAAAGATGAGCAATAATGTTTAAATTGGAGAATAACAGTTGACAAAAGACACGGAGAATTCAACACTGAGATAGCAGTAATGAATAGAATGGTATTTGTACAGGACTACTGAGTTTTCTTTTTATTGTGGTTTTATTAATTCAGTCCACTCTAAATACATGCGACATAAAATTCAACTCACACATTGAGTTTTGCGGAGGGAGGAAAACCAGAGAACCCGGAGAAAAACCTTCGAGGCAAGGGAGAGAACAACATATTAAACAAACTTCACTCACATGTGGCGTCCCTTGGACTCGATAAAAGACGACGCATTAGAAGTGTACGTCACCCATGCCAAACCCATTAAAAACGAGTAAAGAAAAAACAGAAATTGAATAAAAAATAATTTAAATTTACATATTGCTTTATCCGCAGTACAAACCACATATCATAAACACACACGGACCCAGACAGTTAGAACAGACAAACGAAAGATCATATACGGATAGACGGGATCGCTTCTCTGTAGTACAGTACGAAAAACGTGTGAAACCAGGGTAGAATGTGTGTGAAGGAAAAGTTCAGTTTAGTGCCAAAGAAATTCTGTGGTGTCCTTACAGTGTCATGCCCTTCCAGCTGTCCGAAAAATAAAGCGCGCAAAGGATTGTTGTTGGTAAGAAAGTCGTTGATGGAATAATAATAGACTGTTGTCGATTCCTATAGCGGAATTCGAAGAGAAACTAAAATATTTTGCCTGGACCGCGTGTGTTTGTGTGAAAAAGAACTGGGATGAGAGCCGCCTCGCTGAACATCAAAATGCGCTGTGATTGGTTGGATCGTGCGTGCACCGAACAGCTGGTTAGAAAATATGATGAAAAAAATTACCGATCTCGACGGGGTGGACCAGTCAGTCTTTCTAAAAAAGGCCGAGAGAAATATGTTTTCCTTATGATAGAGTTCGGTTTATTTTTTATTTGGTCAATACCACGCAATCGAGTTAAGATAACTGTTCGTGCCAAGTTTTATCATAAATAAATATATAATTAATTACTGTTGTGCAAAACGTAGTACATTCCTAAAACTGAAAAAGAACAAGCGCTACCACGATCTAGTGATCAATCGCTTTTTTTTCAATTTGTATTGTTGTATTTTGTTTTAAAAGTGAGGACAGTGGCAGCCAACCGGGGGAAGTAGAAAAGCTCAATGGAGGCGTAATGCGAAGCAAATAGGTGAAGGTGCGTCTCGTTCAAATGTTTAAAACGGAGATTTTAGACAAAATTTTACTGTAATTTCGGATAGGATAGAGCAGATTTCGTACGACTGTAAAAAAATATTACGTTGTAAACGTGACGTGCAGTGACCATGACATGAACGCCTTTTATTGGTTGGATTTTGCGACCGCCAGACAGTTCAACACGGTCGTGCCGTGCCGCGCCGTGATACACTGACTTGTAAAAGCAATGCGATTGGATGAGAAATGCTTGCGATTGGCTTGCAAAAGAAGCCCTTTGAGTGTTCCATGACGTGACACGTTGACGTTGTAATGTTTTGCTTTGTATGATTGGAGGAATCCGTGCCGTGACCGTGCCGTGAGATTTTCAGTCATACGAAATGTGTTATATTATAGCAAACGAAACGAGTACAGCGGTACGGTACGATACGGTACGGTACGATACGGTACGGTACGATACGGTACGCCATGCAAGAGGTGTACCACTAGATTCACCAAAAATGACGTTAGGGCCAACTGTTTAAACCTAGAGGGTATCGACAAATATACAAATTCCAAAGAACTGAACCTGTTTGACTAGTTTTTACAGGAAACGAACAAAACAGTGGAATTTGAGCGATTCAGTTGCCATGGAAACTAACCGCTAATTTCAAGTAAGCTTTCGGTTCAGAGTCCGGGAACGAAATAACACTGATTAGATTGGCGACCATGTTTGAAAGCAAATTAAAGGAAGCCAATAAATCGTGCGATATTATTTTACAAAGCATAATGACATGGTCATACAACCTATATTTGTTGGTTTCTTTGTTAAAACTTTACCCAGCTATGTGAAAAACGTAAGCGTGAAAAAGATTGTTGGACAAAACGTCCGGCACTTGATTCAGGATAAAAAAAAGTCACATTTCTCACGGCAAATCGATCAATCACTGATGAGGTTCTGCTCTTTGAATAGATTCCGACCATAAACCAACTCAAAGTAACTCTTACGAAGTTCTCTTTGGTGATCAGTTTAGGTTATAAAAAGAGCTTCAACAAGAGGGCCGGCCACAGAAACTTTAAATATGCAATAATGGTTTAGAAAAAAATTGGTTGGCCACCTGGCACGTTCTTATTTCTTAAACCTTGAACCAACGATAAAATAATATTTCAGTTTTCAAAAACAACTGTACTTTCAAGCTTTTTTCTCGTCTTATTCGTATAATTTTTCAAAGGATAAAAGAAGAAAAAACAAAAACGTCTCTTTAATCCATTTCAACATGTTTAACTAAAACGTTGACAATCGGTCTCGACGTTCAATATTTTCAAAGAAAACATACAAAGAATTATATCCTTTCAAGACTGGTTTGTAAATATTGTCCAGAGAATAAGCGTGAAAACCAAAAGGCTTAGTCTCTCTTTGTATTTGGTGTAAACACAGCTAACAGGTGAGGACTATGAACGAGGCTCCAAACATCCTTCCCAACAATCTTTGCGAGGCAATTTTAATTTACAGCGTTTACAAGTTAGAAGTACAGCAAAGACGGTGTTAGAATTAATTGTAGCCGAATAGAAATTGACAGACTAAACTAGAAATTTCTTTTTCTCCAGTAAATACTTACTAATAGAGCGGTTGTCGTATGAGTGAGAAACGTACGGTACTGACCTACAGTAAGTACACGATATGACATGCCGTATCATTGAAATGTCTCAAAAAGATTGATGATAAAAAAAAGTCTAAATTAAGTTGTGCTCACATCACTATAAAATATAGGCAAAAAAACCTAGTTCATGTGTTCAACACACCCTTTCCGTAGCGCGTTTAACTGATAGATAATATTTCAAGGAGTATTCGTGAAATACTACTACTACTACTACTAGGTATAATAGTATATCTAGAGTCTCATAATCCAACCTTTATTATATTATAAAAATCAGTATAATTTAAAGGAAATAAAAATGAAAACTACATTGTTTCATTTCAAAAAGCAAGGCATTTATTGTGCAACACAGTCTTAGAAGTAAGCTTTACAAACGATTTACAGATGTTGTGAAGATTAATAAAATTTAGGTTTTTGACTGAATGATTATTTTTGATTATTTATCATTGGTATCCAAATCGTGTTAGTGGTTCAATTGGTGCTATCATGTTATTGGTCAATGGTTGTCTATCATGTGATTGGCTAATTGGGTGCCGACATGTGATTGGTCAATGTCTTTCCATACTGTAATTGGTCAATAGTCGTCCAAAATGGGATTAGCTTATTTTGTTCTGGCATGTGATTGGTCATTGGTTTTCCATCATGTGATTGGTTCAATTAGGTACTATCATGTGATTGGTCAATTTTTCTATCCTGTGATTGGTTCATTTAAGTACTATCATGTGATTGGTCAATAATCTCTCATTGTCAAAGTTAAATGCCTTGCTTTGATGTAATCTCACTGTGGTCTCTGGCCACTGAGGCATTGGTTATATTTAATTTCACAGTTGTATCTTTTGAAATACTCCCATCCAGCCTTTCTCAAACATTTCTTTCGTTCACTGGAACAAGACTGAAACGAGACAGAAATCACGTGAATAAATCACGTGAATACCTCTCCTTTCACGATATTAATAGGCCTTTTGCTTGATGGCGTCATTTACTAACAAGACCAGGATATTTTGCATTTTTTCTTTGTTATTCAGATTTTTATTTCTTTATAGGAATAGTAAGACAATTGGTACTAATTATACAACAAAAGAAAGTGAGCAAATTAAGCATCTTGGTCTTGGTAGTAAATGACGTCATCATGCAAAAGGTATTTTGGGAGACTGTAACGAAATCGTTCGGCGTGGAATTTTTTTGCAATGTAATAGAGGGCTAGAGAAGACTCTAATCGCATAAGATTTCACTCTACCCGCGCCAGGGGCTCTACTTGCACAAGAGGGGGGCTACACTTGCACAAGAGGGGCTCTACTTGCAAACGAAGTGCTCTACTTACCATAGGCCTTCTACCACATCTACGGTAATTGTCTCGACAGCGCTGTTTCTCTCTCCAACCGTATGCACTCCTCATGCACTGTCTGTACCTCTGCATGCAGTACTGAATCACAAAAAAACACCAATAAAACATTAAGGACATTCTTCCGATTCTCCGATGGAGGACTAGAGTAGAGAAGCACCTTCCTATCCCTCCCCTCCCCTATAGTATTTCAACGTAATTTTATCCACAATTATTCTATTCATATACTAACCTTAATTGTCACGAAATTTGAACCTTTAATTTCCCAATTTCATAAATGAAACATCCGCAATATTTAGATTTGATATTTGTCCTGTCACTTACTCGAGACGGTGGCCGAGGCCCAGATCCATTGTCGTCATCGTCATCATCATCATCATCATCATCGTCGTCGTCGTCATCATCGTCGTCGTCATCGTCGTCGTCATCATCGTCGTCATCATCATCTCCTAAGACAACTCCGCTCAGATTTTCTTTTTCCTTCAACTCTGGTGCCTCGTCTTCTACATGGGTTTCAGCGCTTACGTAAACGGCAAGAAATAACAGCACAAAACATAACATGAACGTCTTCATCTCTGTTGAGATTTTCTTACTTTGATCCACTTCTCTTGAGTTTAAAAACAAAATGCTTGCAATTTCAGCGAATCAGACTTTCTTAAATATCTAAACAACATCGGACGTCGATGGGTTATTACGAAACGTACACTTTGAAGTCTTCTGTTGTTAGCAGAGCTGCAAGGCTGGTTAAAGTATCTCGTTTTTAGAGAGATTTTTGAATGAACCCAACGGTATGAATAAAAAGATTTATTAAAAGAATAAGACAAAGCTGGCAGCCTGAATAAAGTTTTTATTCATTTTGGAAATTAAACGAAAGAAAAAATTAGAAACTAAATGAAAAACGACCAAATAAATATTATATGGATATGAAAAGATAAGTGTTGGAAGAGTTGTCATTGTTGAACGCCACGCGCGCAATCAATCAAATTTTCACCGATCTGCGATTCTTTGTAATTTAATGACACTTTGTTTAAGTTACAAAGTTCGACTCTACACATCTGGGTTAAGTTTAGTCGTTGAATCAACTTATGCAGCTTTGTCATTACTGCTAAATATATAAATACCTTACATGTAAACGAAGTCTATGTATATGTTTGATGAGGTACATTGATATGGAAATACTTGAAACCTTCACAGTTCCCTAAAAAACCTCATTTTCCACGTAAATTTATAAGATAAGTTTAGAAGTCAAACTATCAACAGAGTAGAAAGTGTTTTACTAATGCACTGGATTCTATCTAACATACATTTAGGGAAGGTCACGAACATCGTTTCTGCGTATCCTTTCTACGCACACGAGCGCTCTTTTCATATAAGCAAGAAACGTCTGACCGATTTTTGACTTACAGTAAACATCAAGATACTATTTGTAAAAATATCTCTTTAGGGACTGGTCATTATTTAAGTCGGAGGGGGGTGGAGGAGAAATTGCCTTTGGTGCCAAAAAATTTCGAGACCCCACTCTGATGGCATTAATTTTTTTCGGGAGCCCCCCCCTTTGGGACTATGTAAGTTATCAAAGGGACTTCAGGACCCCCCTTTTAAATGTCATTCTCAGCTTTCAAGACCC
>JANTNT010060553.1:0-11940 GCA_024752375.1 Entacmaea quadricolor | reverse complement strand
CGGACTAGTAAACCGAAGATGTGGGGTTCGATTCCCGCCAAGGGCTTAAAATTGTTTTCTCTTTATTCATTCTATATTTACACACCGAACACGTTTAATACACTTTCATAATATTTCCTACTAGTTTATCTAATCACTTGACTCATTCGAGCTGCTCTCTGCTAAAGGAAGTGGGTTTAAAGTGTTACAAACCTTTAATGTTTGTTTTTTGAACATGTTTTTCTTAAACAGCAATTTCAAATAGCTAAGTTCTTTTCCCCCAAGTTTGAATTAGCATCTTCGTTGAATGAGCAGAACAGGAACAACTATTTGATTTCCATAAAGCTGATGTTACACGCAACGGTTTTTAGCGACGATTTTTCGCGATACGCCGTTGCGCAAAAATGTTGATGCGTTCAACATACCGCTAAGTGGTATTTAGTGCTATGTTAAACGCATCAACCTTTTGCGCAACGGCGTATCGCGAAAAATCGTCGCGTGTAACACCAGCTTAAACACAAGAGTGTGTAACTAAAGAAAATATTCTTTCACAGTTTTTCTCTTCGCGTTCACTTTTCCATCTTTTTGCCTTGTTCTTGTTTTCTTTATGTCTTCTTTTTCTCGATGTAGTGCCTGCATTTACCAGAGGGTACATCCTAGTGCACTACTAGACTTGCAGTACTTGCCTTGTGACCAAACCACTTTGAATACCTTAAATGGTTCTCCAAGACATGTTAATGATTTTCAGCCAAGGGCGCAGATCAAGAAAAATTTCAGAATGGCACGCTCTCACTTCACAACAATGAACCCAATGAAATATTTTTAAAATAGTTTGCTGTTGAAGAACGTCTTATTGAAAACAATCTAGAACATCTTTAATATTTAAGGTTAAAGAAGGCCAAGCGCAACGAAGCACGAAATCCGGAAAAAGCAAGAGGATGCCAACAAATCAAACAATGACTTCGACTGGGCGGGGATGTTTCACAAAAACCCACTGTTCCAGTGCTAATCTTTTTTATTGACAGGCATCACCAGGTCAATGGAAAAATGAAGAGAGAGAGAGAGTGAGAGAGAGAGAGAGAGAGAGAGAGAGATAGTTCAGATGCTGATAGCAATTCTCATAATTCTGTAGTAGACTCAGATGATTAAAGTTCTGATGATGATGATGATGACGTTCAATCAATGGAAGTCGGCGAGACCAGTGATGATGACAACGGTGAAAGTGAGAGCGAGGAGCCACCACCACCACGATCCTCTATTCATTGTCTATTAACTCAAGACGTGGACGGTCAAGTACCACATACCTGACTTGTCACTTCTTTGGTGACTGACTTAACACTTTCGGCTTTCCTTAGTATTTTTGGCGTCATACAAAATGGAGTAAAGAAACATTGTGGCAGATTCAAGGGGAGGGTAGCATAGGGGCCTCGTGCTCCCCTGCTTGACTTAATAAAGATAATTGAAAAGAAACTAACGCAATTTTTTAAAATTTGGTTGAAAGGGGTGGGTGGGTCACCATTTTTCTTTGTAAGGATACAAGGGGTGGGCTATATTTTTTTGTGATAGCCAAACGAGGGAAGGCCATCCAAAAATGAAGTCAAAGAATCATGATTTTTCCAGCCCATTCCAACCCCCATTGTTCTTTACGACCAGTCCCCAAAGAGTTTACAGTTGTCACGGCAAATGACTAACTTTTATTACTAAATTACTTGTGCTTTGGCTGAGCTATTCAAAGTTATATTATCTGGAGATCAGTCCAAGGGAAAAGCTAGCCAAATTATTGATTTTTGTGTTAAAGAATTCGAATTACCAAGCTCTCAATCTTCAAGCCGCTAGAATATGAATCGGACTCAAGAAGACTTGATTCAAGGTTTACTGAGTCGATTCTCAGCTACTATATTGATTGTTTTGATTCAACAAGACTACAGAAAAAGCAGGAGGTAAAAAGATGTTTATTCTGGCTTTCATTTTGTTGTTATAAAGTCTGATGATTTTGAATAAAAATTGTCAATTCGAATACATGTTCTCACGTCTCAGTCACTCGTTAAACATTTAGAATTGTCGCCGATTGATTTAGAAATATATACAAACATTGAAAAATCTAAATTACAAAGCAGTTGTGAGGGAAGTTTCAGCAATTATTTGCTCGTCTTACCGTTTTGATTCAAGGATTCAAGTAGTAAATTAAACACTAACACGCTGAGCAAAGCGAAATGTGCTAGCTTTTCTAACTCAATAGATGTCGCCGACTTAATTACGTATGCTAAAAACTAGTACTAGAATTGGAAGTTGGACTTCAGAAATACAATTTAAAAATACATAAATTCAGGAATAAACTTTGTGTATAATATAAAGACGTGAAAGGGGGTAATTTTTTTCAAAAGCAAAATAGTAAGCTTAGACAATCCGTCAAGGCATCTCCGCAGTGAACGCCGCCTGATATGGCCTCTAGCTGGGTTGACATTTTTGTCTTCTCCTATTCAACAAAATCACGAAGTTGCACAATAGTACCCAATAAACATTGGGATCTCACTGGATGGGGTACTGGAAAATTACATCAAAACTCCCCCCGAATAGACTGCAAAACAATCCCTACTTTTTCCCTTTGTCTATTCCCCCTTCTCCCATCCACCAACCCTTCACCACTCAGGTATCCCAGTCTACGCTGCAACCAGCGTCTTGTTTTCTCCTGTGCGACAAATTCCCGAAGTTGTGCAATACATGATGACGTCTTCACCACAGGGTTTCCAAGAAGCATCTAAGCACTACATGATTGGCTGAATTATTGAAACCATGGCAACATATTACTACGAATGACTTATGTTTGTTACGTCATAATGATTGATAGCTCGCAATCACATGACCAGCCTCGACACCAGGAGACTGTCTCGTAGGTATTTTAGTTTAGTTCATTCGGCCATTTTGTCGTTTCCTTCGGGACTTGTTTTTCTCCTGTGCAACAAATTCCAAAATTTGCGCAATAGTCTGAGCACAGGGTTCCCAAGAAGGTTTTAATCAGAAATCAGAAATTAACAAAATGACAGCTGTCATTCGATGTCGGGCCTTTGAGCTTATGGCAGCTATCGACTGCTATTTGTGAATGTTAATCAAAGTTTCGTCATGGGTGACTTAAAATGGTTAAAGTTTCCTCCCTTGTATATACACTTATTTCGATTAAATTTGTCATCGTCTAAGGGGCGATAAGCAGTAGGTGAAAGGCGATTGGACATTCCAAGACCGAGACGCATTATGGGTCTATTGAATTTTAAAGCTATTAAGGTGATTGCCTACTATTGAAGAAATCCATGAACATTTTTAAAAATCATACTTTTTTGAATGAAAATTTAATGCTGATTTCAAATCTGAAAAGAAAAATGGGGTTTTTCCCAGGTAGTTTTTAAGATATCGAGGATTGATTCGTGTGTACTTGCAAAATTTTGACGGAAAACGGGCGAAAACCAAATGCGGTCTTGAAAAATTCATAACGCGAAAATAAATGGAGCTTTTGAGCCAAATTTCTCAGAAAACCTAAATTAAACATATTACGAAACTAAATCGGATTTAACGTAGATTTATGTGAAAAACTAATAAAATTTAATATATTGTGTTTCCTCCATGGCGATAATGTTTGGCTAAAACGAGCTCCAAAAATGTACAAATCCGGCTTTTTCTATCAGCAAAATCTTATTTAGATTACACCACAGGAAGCCCAATGCAGTATATTATAGAGCTGCAAAGTGTGACGTCATTCGAACGAAAAATAGACTTCCAGGTCCAAATATAAAATCATTTCTGCAAAGATTTTAAAAAATTTTCTCACATTGCATGATTTCTTGTTTATAGATATGGTTGTTGGACAAAGACAATAAATCTTAGTATCAAGTTATTGCAAGATTTGCGTTCTTTTAGTGAGGTTGGACCCGAAAATACGTCATAACTGTGTAGCCCTATTACTCCTGCGGCATTGGTCTTCCTAGCCTGTGTGTTGACATGCTCGTCGTGGTCTTCAATTTTCTACGCCGTTCTCAACACCTGAGTGAACACTGAACGTGTTGAACGTGTTTAGATTCATGTTCATAAAATCCCTTGCGGTCTTGGAATGACCAACAGAATGGACCTATTATCTATCCTCGCCTTTGGCGATGACAACGTGGGTGTATACAAAGTGACGAGCAATATCATAGGGAAATTATGTAGGAAAATAGAAAAGCAAGTATTTTTCCGTATTTCTCCAACTCGCTTACGATAATTAGCAAACCGTTTCAATGTCAAACTAGAAAATTTAAATAAAAGCTATGATTTATTTTGAAGTTATTTTACTTTATTAGTTTTATCTGAAGTGGTCTCCCTGTGGTAAGATCGAACTCTAAGAGCAACCGCTGGTAAAGACGTTACGGTTCATGTCATGTTATTTATCGACAACAAATTGGTTTTTCGACAAGTTTCTTAGCTCAGATGGCAGGCAGCAATATTATCAAAATATTAATGAACCCTTCTAGTTTATTACAAACTGCTGCATTAGTTTTCCTCTTTATATCTTTGGCTTGTTCCAGGACATTTCTCATCAAGTTTTCTATTCGTGGTAAGAAATCGTAAAAGCAAATAAGCTTAACATTGTAAATGACAAGATTGAGCTTAAGTACCAGCTAGTGCCTGTCGAAAATTCAAAAAATACTTTCATAACAATCTAATTCATCATTCTTATATTTCTCAAATCAGGAAAATCAATTATAAAGTAACAAAAACCCTAATGGACTGGACTGGCCATAACTTCAGGGGTTCGAAATGGGAAGGGACACGTGTGTACGTAGGGGGGGGAGTGTTTGAAGGCAAAAGAAATCATACATTGGAGGGTGGGGTTATATCTTTTAGTATAAGGGACAAGGGGATGGGGAGACTTGTCAGCAAAAAAAGTTGAATTTAGGGGGGATCAAGTAAAGTTCAACTTCTACCACCCCTGAAATTGTTAGGCAGACTAGCAAAGATGATGTAGTGTGATTTGATTTTAATGTGACTTGGAAGATGTTGGCTTGCACTTGTGCACATTTTTGTCATTTGTGTCTGTCTTTAAAGATGAAGTCCTTATCTAGCCTCCTACGCAGAGTTCTTTGTGTTGGTCACACAACAACAAAGGACGCCTGCCTAGGAGGCTAGGCAAGAAAAAGCGACAAAGAGGATGTCAATTATGAAGACGACAGACCAGGAAAAAGAACATGTTTCAACATTGTGTTAGGGTTTAGCCACCATTATTCTTTGTTAAATCTGTCTAATAATAATCTGTCCCTAAAACATGGACATAAATTTCTACATTTCAACACTAAGCTTGGTATAACAAAAGCATTTTACAGTGTGATTACTTTAACCAGGGCTACTTTAGCAATAGGAATTAATCAAAACAATGAATTCAATTAGCCAATTCTAGCATTTAACCAGGAGCAAGTAAAAAAGCCAAGATCTGAATAATGTCTGAAAAACAAACTATTTTGATGTTATCAAGAAACTGTGGAATGAAATGTTGTGATTGGCTGAGTTCAAGATTCTACTGATTGTGATCTCCCATGATCATGATTGGCTCAAGCTTTCACTCTAAATCTTGATTGTTTCTCATTGTCTTAGTGGCCCCAGTTGCAGTAGTCACTCTGTAATATAACAATATAGTATATTTATTAATTATATTATAATGAATGTGTCATGTTTATCTTATAGATGGAGGGTACGACTACTTACCTGTTACTGTAAATGTTATGGCTGAACTATGCAAATTCCTTGTCTGCTTCATAATGTCTTTGTATATTATAATATTTAAAGGTAACTACTTTTAATTCCTGTGTTTATTCTGATAATAATGACAGAAAATGAACATGTGATCATGGTGTAATGGAAATTTTGATTTCCAGTTTCAATTCTAAAAAACAGACACTTCTTTTGCAGGCACCATTCTTACTATCTGACCTACACAGATGTTCTTTGTGTTGGTCACACATCATTTCCCTCCCCTTGAAGGTTCATGGGCCGGGAAGGAAATGATGCATAATTGACACAAAGGATGTTTTTGAACATTTTTACCAGAGGAGAGGGTTTGATGGTTTTTTAAGAAGTGGGCACCAAAAATATTGGGGTTTAGAGGGTTCAGAATAGACTTAATTAATCTGCTCTTGCATATGTTTTCCCAATTTAAGACCATGTGTAATTTCTTTGAGCATTTTTCTTGTTTAGTTATAATGCTGAAGATACATTAATATGGATACTGAAATAAAGCAAAAGAAAAAAAAATTTAAGGGAATGAAATGTGGTCTGATGTGGGAAAACTTGATTACACAAGAGCATATTAAGCCTATTTTTATTGACTTAGGATTAAGGTCAGGGTTTAATTAGACTTTAAATGACAGTTGCCAAGTAAGATATATCTTTAACAACGGTTTCTTATATTATTTAGTTACTGATACATATATAAGTGTTGCTTAAGTTCATTTAGTTATGATTGCAATTGTAAGACAATCAAATAATTATCCTTTATTATTTTTCATGTAGTTGAAATAATCCTTTGAGTGGTATTTGACTAAAGCAATTAAAGTTTAAATCTTTCATGTAGGCTTGCCCTTTACCCAGTATATTTAGCTGCAAAACATTTATTAAATGCATTTCTCAAATTCATGAATAATGAGGACAAAACATAGGCAATCACTATGGTGAAGATGTTTTGAAAAATATATAGTGTGTGCTGTTATAGCGCATTTCACAATGTCTCAGACTAGCTGTGCTTCACAGTTCGGTATCATCAGTGGAGGATGTTACGGGCTGCATTACAAAAAGTGTTCAAACACTTACATGAATTAAGCCAACTTTAGCTTTGAATTTATCCACCCATCTCAAAGTTGCAAAGTTGTTTAAAATACACCTTATTATCTCAACCCCCTTCTTGGTTTTTGAAATCAGAGGAAACACTCTCATGTTGGAAATAATCAATTTTTGTTCTTACCGTATATCACTTCAGTGCAATTTTCCAGCTTTAACTTTTGTTTTTGCTTTTCCCTGTTTTTTTTTTTTTTTTTTTTTTGTAAAAGAGGAAAGGAGTTCAAAATTAATATTCCATCCATCAAAAGTAAAGTGGCTGGATTTTCTGAAATGGTCTGTGCCTGGATTATTATATTTCCTGGATAATCTCTTAGGATTCTACATCCTTGTTCATCTACCACCAGTAAGTTTATTAAATAAATAAATAACATTTTTTATTCAAAAAATATTGTGTCATTTTTTGAATGCTTTTGAAAATAAATTACAATATGACTGTACCAACCAAGGCCACCTAAACAATTTAAATTTTATATGAATTATCCAATCACATTCATTAAAGTATTTGAACAATAGAATCTTTGTAATTTATTACAGGTTAAAGACTGATGTGAATTCTTTACCAGCCAATCATGTGCTGGCTGTATAGAATGAACAAGATTCAATCAAACCCAGCACAAGGCAATAGCCAAGTTATGTGATCTTTGAAGAATTTTGAGTTCATTCTACAGCCAGCTCATGCATGTATTGGCTGGTAAAGAGCCAGCCCGCACCAGATTGGAATTAGTTTCATGATTTAAAAAACAATAGATACATTCCAATCATAACAATAGAACCAAACCAAATTATAGTTAGTAGTTTGACATCTGACCTTGACCTTCAATTATATTTGATTATTTTTTCAGGCACTGTATAGTTTGTTTGGAAACTTTGTGATCATCACCACAGCTGTTTTGTTCAGGATTGTTTTAAGGTAAAGAATTAATAATAATACTAATACTAAGCAATGAACTACGGTAATTGAATAAAATTGGTAATTTTAAGCTAGTAAATAGTCCATATTTATATTCAAGAGAGAGGCAGTTAATTAAGCCATGTCAGATAGGCTCAAAATGATGTATAAAGCATGTGTAATAGGTATATTATGAGCCTTGTAATTTATATTCACTTGATTTGCTGCATGACATTGGAGACTGGTAACCAACAGACATGGATTCAAGGCAAATGCACGGGAAAAATCAAAATGGTGCCAACTATATATAGAGGTAGAAAAGTGGGATTAGTTCCTGAATTAAGAGTTTTTGAAAAATGCAGAATAACAGTATAGCAAAACAAAACAGAACAAAACAAAACAAAAACAAAAACAAAAACAAAACAGACCTGGTAGGTCTTGTAAAAAAACCAATCGACATCAATTTGAAGCCAACAGAAGACACTGAAACCATAACTGAACTCATCTTGAAGAAACTCAAAATTGTACTGCCAGAGTTGGACTAAAATGACATTTTAGCTTAGTGTTTTGACAGTTTTCCACTGGTTTTCTTATTTGCACCAAAGCTTTCCTCAATCCCACAATTGCCTTGATTTCATGTTAGTTCATTACCAGTCCCCTAAGTCGTGCAGCAAATCTGGTGAATACAAATATGGACTATTGATCTTAACCTTGAAATGTTTGAAATAAACAGGCAACAAAATCACTCACTAAAAGAAAGTGAAGAGCCTAATTATGTTTGACTGCTTTTGAAAAATAGAAAGTGGTATGAAACTGTCTTGTGTTGGGTTATATAATGTAGCCCTGTTGGGTTATATAATACTAATATGTATACTAGCCCTTGTCAAATTTCTGCATGTGACCCCAACAACTTTGATATCGGCACGATTTATGGTGTTTTGGCTTTTGTCAATCAAAATTATATGTCACTCTGCATATATAATTAGTTAGTTTGAAGGACAGAACTCCAGATGTTTGTATTGAGGGGCAGCTGAAGCAGGGGGGGCATTTGCTCCTGTACTAAATTCTTTGTTAAAACTTTAAAAAGCCTGACTCAATTTTCTTGGGCTCGTTTCCTCCCCCAGTGATTTTCCACTTCTGCCATTCCATGTATCAAGTCAACAGGCTATAGGGTTCAGAAACATAAAATAGTTTATAACATTCAAAATGTTATTGTACAGCCTTGTTGACCACCCTTCTAACCATGTTTTGTCTTTTTATTATTAGGAAGAAGCTAACATACATCCAGTGGGCAGCCTTAATTATCTTGTTTTTATCAATTGTGGCCCTTTCAAGTACTAGCAATTCCAGTTCTAACCAACTTCATCGTCATCACCAAGTAATCCTACATCACCCCCAACAAACAAGAAACACTCCACAAAGCACTGAAAATATTTGCAGACACCAAGCAGTATTAAGAAAAACAACAGATAGTACTCTAAAACACTCAAATTTTCAGATTCAGGAAGGCCACATTCTGGTTCTTATTCAGTGTTTCCTTTCCTCGTCTGCCAACATTTACAATGAGAAAATTTTTAAGGAAGGCAATGGGATGGATGAAAGCATCTATCTCCAAAATAGCAGACTGTACTTCTTCGGGATTGTCTTCAATTTTTTAACCTTGCTTCTGAAGAAAGGTTTTCGTGAACATCTGTTTGGTTGTGGATTTTTTAGTGGATACAATGTACAATCAACCATTCTTATTTTTATCACTGCTTTCTTTGGACTAACAGTAGCACTTATTTTAAAGTTTAGGGACAACATGTTTCAAGTTATGTCTTTTCAGCTTACTAATGTCTTGATTATAACTTCTTCAGTTTTGTTTTTTGATTTTCATCCTACCTTGGAATTTTTTCTCATAGCACCAGTGGTTCTCTTAGCTATATTTATTTACAATGTAGCTAAGAAAGAGAGTAAAAATACTAGTAAATCAGAGCATAATCATTATGCATCTTTGGCAACAAAAGATGTTGAAAACTGAATTTATGGATCTTCTTAAATGGATGTAATTTCAGGGGGAATGCATTAAAAATGTTGAATTTTTCATGGGGAAATCATGTTGCCATTGCCAGCAAAAACAAAATTCAATTTTCAATTTTTCTCTACCCTGGAATAAATTAGTAAATTAAATAACTATAGTTCAAGGGTATAATCTATATGGTAACCGTTATAAGTACACTGTAAGCAGTCTTATTTTCACAGTCCTCCATAACAGGCATGGAGCATAATGAGATTCTGCTCACAGGATAGGTAAGTTACTTATGTTGAGATAGGTAATAGTTAGTGAGTTAGTGAGTCAGTGCATGCATATACTTTATATCTTACATTTTTCTAACAATAAAATGCACATGTAGCTACCAAGCCCAGGGGACGTAGGGCAAGGATGATCGTTGGAAATTTTCAAAATACTCCTTAAAGATACTGGAGTCTTACGAAGGTGGGCGTGGTAAAAATTTTTACCTCTAAAAGATACCAGCTTAGACTTTGCTGGCCCAAAAAACCTTTTAGACACCCTAAAAGATACCAGATCCTTGATTATGACCCCTAAAAGATATGATGATCATCCCTGCCTTTTGCCAACTGGAGTTCCTCTCCTGGGCTTCCAAGTGTTTTGATTAACCAAGAGTCCATACAGTGATTTTTAATGTGCGGAGGGCATTGCAAATGTGTATAACATACCTTCTGCAGTTGTCATTTTATTTTGTTTAAACATTACTGATAAAGTAATTTTATAATTTTTATATAAAATTAAAATAATAAAATATGAATTTTTTAAAATGTGTGCAGTGCTCAAATGACCCAACCCTTTTTTGTCCCTCAATTAATAATGAACATTCCATTTATGAGTTTTTAATCTTGCCTCCAATTTGTGCACAAATCATAATGTTTGTCAAAATCAACATTTGCTAATTGACCACTGTATACAGTTGTTTATTGGTTAAACACAAAACATTAAATTTATTGTTCACGGTCGTCATTATTTTCCATATCTGTCTTGAATTGTGACATCATAGCATGAACTTGATCACCAAACATTTCAAAATAACTTGTGAACAAAAGCAAAAAATCCTATTTAAATCAGATAGGCTAATAATTGATCAAATTTCTCAAAATCCTATCATTTCAAAATAATATAAAATCCTTCTAAATCAATAAATATTTGAAATTTAAAATTACTTTTGAACACAATGAAACAGAACTTAGACTTTTCAAATCAAGTGAACAAAGAGTACATTGAACCATAAAATTAAGACTATAATGTCTTTGCGCTGCAGTGATTATTTCAAGAGTTTATCAACAAAAGTAGGTGTGGTTGGAGATGTGTGGTCATACAAAACTTTGGCACCTTTCCACAGTTCATAGTATATTGTGATCTATTCCCTCTAATTCCTTGAAAATTTGGGGCTTAATTATTATAACATGGTATTTATAACCTTTAATACAACATAATACATACATCATGCAATTTGTCAACTTTGTCAAAACGTATAAGCACAGGTTTAAAAATTTAATATATTTTTTAGAAACTGTTCGTTATTTATGGGGAAGGGGGCTGGTAAACAGAAAGGGGGCTGTGAAGTTTTACCACAGTGCTGGAGTCAGAAAGGTGATTGAGGGGAGGGAGTTGATGACTTAGCTGCATTCATTATGTATGACTGAAAGGGGGGAGGTGAATTTTTTCATACTTTGAAAGTTTTAAGACCCCCCTTGTAAACAAAAAAAAATCATGGACCCCCAAGGATATCTATAGGACAGAAAATTTTCACACGCCCTTAATCAAGAAGCCAATCTTTAAAAAAAGTTTATATCACCCCATTAAATGAACTGACAAAAAATTTGAAAATCCACAGTTCACCTGTACCCCCCTAGCCTTACATTATGAAGCGATCATTACAGAATACAGGGCCCATGAAGTCCACTTTAAGTAGTGATGAAACATTATGCACATATGAGTGGCTTCCCTGAGGGGGCCCCCGGGATAACCAGGGAGATTGTAAAATGCTAGAAACAATCTTCATGATTTTCTCTGAGGGAGCATTCATTTTTTTAGAAGAGGGGGTAGGCCGGAGGAATCTAGGGGTGGGTCACCAATTATTTATAAGCAGCAAAAGTGGGGTCATCATTATTTTCCTTCTTGAAAAAAATGTTGGATTAAAAAAACACTGCCATGAGGGTAG
>JANTNT010060442.1:0-11940 GCA_024752375.1 Entacmaea quadricolor | reverse complement strand
TCATCCCGCATCCTATTCCGCATAATTTGCCATTTTCTCCGCATAATCCGGAAAAAAATCCCGCATAATTTCAATTTATTTTCCGCATCCTGTCAGAAGCCCTGTTAAATATATGACATTTTTTTTATTTAATACTTTAAGAATATTTTATTGCATACCATGTACAGTTGTTTCCAAATCACTGCCCACTCCCTCAATACTGACGTCAGTTCTTTGACTGATGGATCCTCTTTGGGAATGACAACTTCATATGGAGTACTAAAAAATAATTTTAACATATAGCTCAAGAACAAAAAAGTTTAAAGAACATGAATAAAATTAAATGCTCAAACTTCTTTAAAATGTAATACACTCTTTGATATGCACTTATAAAAATGACCAAAAAATATTAAATGGCCAAGAATATATGACTTTATCCTTAGGAACCCAGCAGTAAAATTCTGTCACTCCTTTCTCACTCCCAGAAAAAATATCCCTGGGCACGAAGTCAGTTAGACCTTGTTCTGGAAGCTGTGACTTTCCATTACCATTATATCCATTAGTCTACCTATACTTAATGCTGATTGGTCGACTGACCAAGGTCAACCAATCAGCAAAGGGATGAATTTCAACTTCTGGAACAAAGTCAAACACACTTTGTCCCAAGGGGTATTTTTTCTAGTAGCAAGAAACAAGTGACATGTTACCCCTGGGTTTCTGAGGATGATATGACTTTAATGACCAAGTGTGAAGTACCGATATTGCGATATTAATTGAATTCTTTTTGGTATATGAGTGAGACTTCCTAGTCAAGAAAAAAGAACAAGAACAACATTTCCCTTGCATTATTTAAGGTTGTGAATCTATCACCCTTAAACCAAGCAGCAGTACTAGTGTTATTAAAATAAACTACAGAAATGAAAAGAGAACCTTGAAGTTTTAGCTTGTAATGTTGAACATAATTTTGTATTTAAGGTATTTTGGGACCCTCACTACTGTGCACCCTGCTCCTGCACGGTATTTTAATAGAAAATGAAAAATTATATAAAAGTTAAATTGCCTTTTGTCACACAAAAATGTGTCTAATTGATGTCATATGTTTAAGGTGACTGTCTACTACTTGAACATTTGATGAGCCCACTGGGGCGTGCGCACACACAAATACTGCCGAGTTTCCATGACAACATTCAATTTTTTTTAAAAGGAGCCATTGGTGTTTTGAACTTCAAGAGGGTAAAACCCTCAAATTTTGCATGGGACCCTATAAATTTTTTTAATTTTTCGGAAAGGGCATGTAAAAAGAAACTTCTTTCAAAATTAGAGAAAAAGTTCATGGGTTTTGCTTATAAAAAAAGCCAGATTTGTACATGCCAAAAATTATTGCCATTGAAGGAACAAAATATTAAAATATTAGTTTTTTACATAAATCTTCATTAAATCCAATTTAGTTTCATAACACGATGTATAATTTAGGTTTTCTGAGAAATTTGATTCAAAAGCTCTGTTTATTGTCATCATGTTCACAGATTTGCAACCTGTCATCTGATTCGTTCTTCTAAACAATAGCTTCTTTGGTTCTTTTGTCTGAATTTTTGTTTTGTTGCATTGTTTTTATTGTTTGTCCAATCTAATGCGCAAAGGCATTGCAAACCATGAAGGATGACCCCAAAATTTTGCAAATACACATGAATCAATCCTCAATATCTCAAAAACCACCTTGGGATTCCTTTTTTCTTTTCAGATTTGAAATCAGCATTAAATTTTGATTCAAAAAAGTATTATTTTAAAAAATGTTCATGGATTTCTTCAATAGTAGCAGGGTTCAAAATAGCTGCCAGCTGCCTGCAATAGCCAGCAGATTTTGGACCTTGCTGGCAATTTTCATTTTCACAACACAGTTCAAGATCATGGGGTAATCGGTGACTTTTTCGCCAATTCAATCATTGTAACTAAGAACAAAATTATTTCACTTCCAAATGGAACTTTGTTTTCACTTATTAACATTTGCAAGATGATACAAAAATAAATTTGCTATTTTGTTTGTCTCAGTCGTGGACTTCATGGCTCTGCCCTCACTCAAAGTCAAAGAAAAAGTAAACAAACATCATAAATTGTTTATTCTTATCTGTTTGATGAAAGCCAACATTATACAAGCAATATTATTCAAATGCCTACCTAAACATGACAGAATTCGGTTATGATATTTATCTCCCATCCATATTGATCAATCGAAAGCCTTACTACCATTTTCAAAGAGATTTTTCACTTTAAACAGACAGTCTTCACTCGTAACCCGAAACTGGTGCCATCTTGAATTTTTCCTTTGAACGCCTCATGCTCACACATAGCCCTGACCACCTCATACCAAGGCTATTTTCACTATCTGCACGTGATAGGGACTGAAACTAGTGATTTGAAATATTGCAAAATTTCGCCGGCAAAAATTTTGGACCAAACAAAAAAGCCTACAAAATAAGACAGATTTTCAGAACGTTATTTTGCACTCTGAGTAGGCAATCACCTTAAAAAACTGTGTTTTGAAGAGGAGTGGTTGCCAAGTCATTAGTACCCAGTCCCTACCCACCAAAAACACTTGATTTTTAATAATTTACAGCCTTTTATCGGTCTTAGCACTTTAATTAGTACGGTGACCCCCTGTTTTTATTAAAATTTCAAGTTTGCAAGTTTATAAGCTTTCTAAATGACTAGGGAAAAAACTAACATCATTGGCAGGATTTTTCAGAAATTTCCTTTTTAACTTCATACCCACCATTTATGAGATGTTGAGCCATTATTTGACCAATAAATGGAGATTTTGGTAGCTTCTTTATGGTTTGACAGGGATATTACATAGCAAAGGATAGATTGTTTTTGGATTGACAAGCAGAAACATTTTATTTTATTTTAGCTTATTAAAATTGCTTGCTATTCCCGCTAATATGACGAGCATTTTTTTTAATTGTTTAAAACCTACCAAAGACCACCCTCCTGCATCAAAAAGGAATATGGTGACCCCTTCCTTTTTATTTCATATTTTGACTTTATATATGTACTTCTCCTTGTAGACAAAGTTTGCAGGAAAATCTATTGTAGGATCTATGGGTCTCAAACTACTACTATTTCTCTTGTATTTTACTTCAGGAGATAAAACTACACCTTCTTACTAACATCAATGTGCTCTTTTCATTTCTGTATTTCATTTTGACACTGCTGCTTGGTTTAAGGGAGGAAGTGTCATGTGATCTCTCGGTGCAAGTGGCATATTAAGAAATAAAACGCCATCAAAACAAGTGTTACATACTTACAAAACATATTAAGCATAATTACGTACCCAGTGTTTTCAACATCACACTCCTTCAGGTAAACATATGACCTTGGAAATATTCCCTGTCATACAATATCAAAGGACAGTGTCTAAGAAATGATATTACAGTAAATGTGTTTGTTGTATGGATATAGAAAGAATAAAGAGAAAATAATTATTAAGCTCTTGCTGGGAAACGACGATATCTAAACAAAATCTAAATTAAATTTGTTATATTCAGTTACCACTTTTATAAATAAAAATCAAAACCTTACATTGCAGTTTAGTTTTTAATGTAACAATCACTAAAATATTAAATAACAGAAAAATAAATAAAAATACAGCATAAAGTCAAATGACTTTTTACTTTTTATATATATTTTTTTAATTTTTCAATTTGCTCACCAGTTTTACACCTAGCTACTACAGTGATCCACTAATGTTAAAAATAAAATTTAAATCACTTATCTTAAAGCACTCATTTTTAAGTTCATTTTAAAAATTTGTTTTATCTGACACAGAAAATTTAATTCCTTGTATAAAATTTAAGGAATATTTAAATAAACAATGTGTAATTGAAAAAAAAGTATTTTAAGCCATGCTTTCTTAGATATAATGAATAATTTTAATACAAACATTGTATCTTTAATCAGCCAAAATAAAAACAAAATAATAATAATAATAATAATAATAATAATAATAATAATAATAATAATAAACATTTATCCAATATGTAATTCAATCTATATAATAAAATAACAATACCTCAAAATGTTTGAGGTCAAATGAAATTAATATTAAAACACTTGGTAAATTGGTGATAACTTTATAAATAATCAAAAAAATTGTCCAATTAAATTAAAGTAATTGTTTAAACTAGATTCTATGGAACAAAACACACACACACACCATTCGAAAACTGAAATTAATGTTGTAAGCTTTTTGATACAAATAATGTTAATTTTGATCCTTAACTTCACAAACTGAATATGTGCTCAAGACCGCACAAGACAGAATTACCCATCAACTTTTAAATGTAAATATCAGAGTTCATTAACACTTTGTAAATCCAGAGAACAAAAAAATATGTTGTTAAAATAGGTAATTGTGAATGAATATCAAGGAACTTTATTTAATTAGCAATGAAATTATGCCAAAGGTAAAAAAATCAAGGTCATAATAAATTCAATTAACTTGACCAATTTACAAGGAAAAACACGCCTCATTTTTACCAAGTCCTTTCTTACCTTTTGAGATTTATTTCGTAAAAGGCAACCACGATACCACTCTGTAAAGTAAAAGAGAAATTATTAGTTTTCTAAACAAACTGATTAATTGACAGGAAATAATTGATGTAGACGATAGTTAACCGAATGACGAGACTTCAGATTAACAGATCTAAAAGAGATCGCTAAAATGGATCATTCAAAACAAACAAAAAACCACATGAAAATGGTGAATTTGCTCAAACAAAACAATAGCATAAGCTTTACAAAAGCTGGAACAACACAAACGCTGTTATTAAAAGTTAAAAATAACTCATGCACTGTGGTTATAATTATTAACTACATGGCGTGATAGAGAATTTATGAAGTTGGAACTCGTTTTATACCCGCACATTCTTCGTAAATTTGCACAGTGTCTCCAACAGCCAACTGCAACCCACAAACGACCTTGCCCTCGAAATTATAAATAGCTGCAATAAAATAAACCATATATAAACAACTGCAAGTGTTATCGTTAATCAATTAATGAATTGCTAAGAAAATTAAGATCCGAGATAACGAAAGATGTGGTAAAATTCCCGAAGCAAACGGTGCCAGTTTAGACGAAGCGCGAACGCCAAATTACTATCACTGACCTACTGCATATTTTGATTGTTCCGTTGGCTTCCAGCTGGACATGTCTTCTTTTTTCATATCAGCTGCCACTGCTTCCTTTTTTCAAAAGGTATAGTAATAGGAATAGCTTATTTACGAGTCCCATCGAAACTGTATTATAATGAGCTTCCTCCTCCTCTTAGTCGCCATGTTTGTTTGACTAATCCAGCCTCGACATCAAGCTATATCAAAACAACTAGGGGAGGGGTAGTGGGAACTTTAGAGGTCAGAAAAAAGGAAAAAATTGTCACAAAAATTATCTTTAATTATGATAGTACAGATAGTATTAGTATTATTATAAAATGAAAATAAAAATCAATTAAAATTTCTAAATTTTTAAATATAATGGATTGAATGGGTAAAATATTTAAATATTTAAATATTTAATAAAAATACTTTAAAATATTTTGGTATTGATATTAACTTTCTTGGTGAGCTTTTAGGGAATAATGCAAACTGATAACAAAAAGTGAATGAAAAAGTGAAGTTTTGAGTTTTTTGAATGCATTTTCTTGCATTTTTTCCTACTCGTTCCCAGTCACCATTACGTCATTTACAGCGCAAGGCCGATGACAATACAAAATGGCGAGTTCTGCCGAAGTTGGCAACGAAAAAGGTAAAACACCAGTACCGAAGCAGTTGTCATTAGATGACAAGCCCAATGGAGAACATGTGAAAAAGAAAAGAAAGCATAGCCATGATTTCCAATTAGTTAAACACGAACGAACAGTGAAAGAAAAGCACAGTGAAGATCGCTGGAACATAACGTCTGTGTCAACGTTCAAGAACGGTTCCCGCTCTCCTTCACCAAACAAACACGGCAACGGCCTGAAAACAAAGTTAAAAAAGATCAAAGTAGAAGGTAAGAGCTTAATACTTAATACTTGAGTATAGCTTCTATTCTCAAAATCTGTAAAATAATCTAAGGAATTGTGGAATGGTTTCCTTTCGTCTCGTTTGTTGTTAGTAAGCTTAATTTCCTTCCTTAAGCTTACATTTGAACCCCTGCTACTAATGTTTACTCTTATTTAAAATACTCTGAGGTAAAATTGTAGTTTTTTCCAAGTTTCAAATAGTATATTTTGGATCCTAAGGTGCAGTAGATTATTGATTTTATAGGAAATAAAATGCGTTTGAAGTTCATAAGCGATATCAAATCGATCTACTTGTAAATTTTGAACTTCAACGGTTAAAATGTGGTACAGTTTGTAGCTGGAATTAAAAATTAAAACATCTTAAATTATATTGATTCTAATTTCCATTCTTGTTTTGGATCTTGAGCTACGTTTTTATGCTACAGGAGGAGTATTTTTATTATCGGACCGGTTTATCGATCGATTTATCATAAAACTCAGACTAATTCTGGAATCCTAAATTTGTACATACTTGAAGGCCCACGTGTAGAAAGTCAAAAACGTGCCTTATTGCACATCTCATGCACTGATCTCTCAAACAGATTAGATATATTGGATATAGAATTACCTTTTGCCATTAATTTACCACTACTGTTTAACTAAACATACAATGAAATTGTTATTCACTAAAATTGTAAGGAAGCTAACAATTCTGCATCAGATTTTGTTTATCTTTTACAGAATGAAGAGAAACAATGCTTTGACGATTTTCCATTTTTTTTCTTACAATAAAATAGCATGAATGTATAAATTAAATGTAGTCTAGGTCTAAAAGTTTTGATATTCTATCTGGAAATTTAAAAGCAGAATTAACACACTTTCAGAGAATATATAAATACATGCAAATTATGCAAATTATGCAAATTATACCCCATTATGTCACTTTAGCCAGTGTCATTGTCAATATTAGCTAATTTTGTTTCAAGGTGAAGATCTTACTATGTCATACAGAATGACTGATAATATTGACAATAAAGATGTGCAATAACAATTGCAAAAAGTACTCTTTTACTCCAACAATAAAGGACTAAAGCCCAAAACGTCAGTTATTATACTTGTTTTTTAACCATGGTGTTTCAATTAACGCTAAGTTATTTCAGATAACCTGTACCATTTGCTCAGTTAAATATTAATTTTACTAAAATCTTACATAAATACACATAGCTTTCATATTATATTTTTACTTTATTATTATGATATTATTTATGTATATTATTTGTAATAGGTATAAAAGTAAGGTACAAAATAAATAATCTTAAACTAATCTTAAAAATAAACTATAACCCATCCATCATTTCTGTGCATTATGCATTACACAAAGAAACAGCTCCAACTTGATTACTCTAGTTTTCTTTTTATTTTTATACTGATTGAAACATGTTGAGTGTTTCAGTTCTGTCCTGTCATAATTAAACTACAATTATTTGAATCAAAAACACAGTTTTTAGGTTATGCCTCATTATTTCAACCCCCTTGATGTTTTGATACACTGATAAAACACTCATGTTTGATCTGTTAGGGGAAAAATGCAAATCAAACATGAATCCATGCATCCATTCACGTTTGAGGAACTTTAAGGATCTCACCCATTTTCAGATAAAAAACATTGTTTGTCATCCTTGTTATTGTAATCCATTTTATCCCAACATCATAGAAAATACAGCCTATCAAAATGCAGTAAAGCCATTGTATTTTAACTACTTATTAACCAAGAGCAAGGTCTTTATGGGAGAATATCACTCTGAGGTATCACACATCGTCCAACAATTTTTGTGGCTATACACTCTAATATCACACATCGTCCAACATTTTTTGTGGCTGTACTCTGATATCACACATCGTCCAACATTTTTGTGGCTGTACTCTGACATCACATCATCCAACAAAATTTTTTGTAGCTGTAATCTTATCACACATTGTCCAACAATTCTTGTGGCTGTACTCTGACATCATACATGGTCCTACAGTTTTTGTGGCTGTACTCTGATATTATATATGGTTTTACAATTTTTGTGGATGTACTTCAGGACTTCATCACAGCATGTTTGTTGAGTGAGGAAAATATTCAAAAGTCAAAATTGACAGTTTATTTTTTTCCATGTGTTTTTGCCTAATTCAGCACTTAGACTTGTAAAAACCATGTGTAGAAATGATTCAATGAATAAAGCAAATTTAATCACATTTGTGTTACACCCAATTGCAAAAATTCTGCACTTTCAATTATCAGATTCAGCTATTGTATGACTTGATAACATGAATTATGCAGACCTCGGTGGCTGTTATCTGAGTTCGCCTCCAGCTTCAGCACATATCAGTCTGTATAATGCACGTATCAGAGCTTCCCCAGGGGGCTAACCAGGGAGATATGTGGGGCATTACAGGGGGTTTGGACGCTAACATTGCCCTTGGGGTCGGGAAAATGCTTGACTTCGTTTTTGGTAGAAAAATGAGGTGGGGGATGTATCTCAAAATGATGGGAGATTGTAGGTCATGAAAGACTCTAACCAGGGAACATTGAAAACTAAGAATTCCCCACCCCCCAGGGAAAATCATGAAGATTGTTTCTAGTATTTTACGATCTCTCTGGTTAGATCCCTCAGGGAAGCCGCTGATAGGTGCATAATTCTGTCATACTCAACCTCACCCAATAATTGCTTATTACCAATATCTCATGGTTTTGCTTGTATTATTTGTACTGTTTCAGATGAACAAAGAATGCCTGCAACATCTCCACAAATCATTGCTCACAGTGATCTGAAGCTAAAAATAAAAAGAAATTCAGGTATTACAGTATAAAATGACAGAAACATCAATTGCACCATTTTTTATCAGATAATTACATTCTATACAAAATATTTTCATTTCATTTTCATTAAAGATCCTCTGAAAAATACTAAATCTCTTTATTTATACTCGGATTGGAGAGTAGCAGCTAATGTTAATATCTCCAAGTTCACTCTCACTCACTGCCACTACATTTGAATATTCCATACACGTAACACTCAAGCTGGAACTCGTCTGGTTTGGTTGTACTCCATACTGCATGATTTGGTAAACAGTGTTTTATTACAGCAGATTTTGTCACAGATTTTGTGACTGTGACAAAATCAAAAAAAAGCAAAACATTACAACCTCAATGTGTCGCATCAATTTGCAACACTCATGGCTTCTGTTGCATGCCAATCACAAGGTTTGGGTGCTGATTCTCAATCACACTGCTTTACCACTTTAGTTTATCATAGCTCAGCACAGTACAGCACAACCATTTTGACACTGTCTGACACAAGAAATCTTCACAAAATCCAATCAAAATGTGGTGTTCATAGCACAGTCATGGCAGGGCATAACTTGGCATGGCACTTTCACATACTTTTTTTACAATCATACAAAATCTGCTCTAAGTGTTGTAGACCTTTTAAATTGCTGTGTTTCACTAAACACCATTTCTGGTCTTGTGCAGAATTTTTTAAGCAATATTAGAGTTTCAAGAAAAATACTTTATTGTTGACTATTCATAGGCACTTTTTTCCCAAGCTTGTAGTATACAGACAAAATGATCGCTATCCAAAGATTTGATGTAAATGTGTTGTTATTTTAAAGGAATAGAAAACAGTCATGAGCACAAGTCAAATGGAGTAACAGAAACTAAAAAGAAAAAACATAAAAAGCATCACCACAGACATGAAGAGAAATACTTTCACGATATTGATCATTGCATACTTGATAATCCCAAGGAAAAAACAAGATTGTCCCATCTAATGCACATAGAGGAAGACAGCAATGGTGGTGCTTCAGTTGTTCATGTCTACAAAGATGAAATAGCCAGCTTAAGTCCTGAGAAAATGGAGAAATTTGTCAAGTTATTTTTCAGAGAGACATATGGTGAAGAGAGTCAAGGCCAACCAAAACATGTGATGGGTATTGTACATGGTGCTGCGTCATACCTTCCTGAACTAACAGAATACTTTGGAACTCATCATCCAAATATGACTGTCAAAACTGCACCAATTGGTAAGAAATTAGATGTGGAGACTATTAAAATGGGAGAATATTTAACAAGAGTTCAAGCAACATATAGCTGTGGCACCCTTCGCTGTGGCCCTCTGATGCAGTTTAGTGTGGTTGGTACTGTCCAGGAAGAGACAGGAGGATATTTTCCAGAATTTTTGGACTTGCTAGAACAGTGTCCCTTTTTAAAGGAAACTATGCCATGGGGAAGATTGTCTGCTTTGAAATTAGAACAACGAAATCAGAGTAACGATGGGCCTATTGTCTGGGTTAGGCCTGGGGAACAGTTTGTTCCAACTGCTGATTCGTCAAGCTCACCAAGTAAAAGGAGGAGGTAAGAAAGTAATGAAAGGTATTCTCTGTGAACTCAAAGTTCAATACTCTGATCTATGACTGGAAAAATTATATGAAGAGCATAAACTCTAAATTTGCACTCTTGCATGAAAAAAAATGTGTGTAAATTGTCCAAAACAGCTGCTCAGTGCAGGGAAAAATGTCAATTGTGTGAGAAATTGTGCAATTTTTTTCCAAATAAAGCCTGGGTTGTTATTAAAATGTTGTAAATAAGCAAGCTAGTTCCCACAGAGCTTCCTAACTACCAAACAATCTATTTCTACTAACGACTGCAGCATTAATTTGTGACATTTATAACATGCAAAAATGAACATTAACAGTGATCAGATCAAATGATAGCATTCCACCATTAGAATAGTGCCCAGTCCCACGTAAATATGTGCAAAGAATGCCTTGTTTTTATCTACTTGTTTATTCACTTGAAGAAAAGGAAGGAATTTCTATTGTTTTGCAAGGTAAACAACCTAAAAATAGTATAATTAGTGGTCAGAAGGCTTAGTGATTTGTAATTTCACTTGTTTTTAGTGAAATTTCAAGTTATTTTTCAGTATTATGCAGACTTTTAGAAATTGTATGGTTTGACCATATTGTGTGGTCCACACCACTGCACACTTCCAGATGGTCTAATTATTTGTTGTTGTTGTTGATAGTTAATACAACTTTAAATTATATGTTATATAAATGAGGTATTTTTTTTGTACAATTTTAACTTCATATTTTGCAAATAATGTCAATTTTTTAAATATATTGTGTTACTTATTATGATTAGAATTTATACAGTGTTTAGAATTGTACCCCTGACCAACTTATGTAAATTTATTTATGCAGTATGGCTCCCAGGTATTTTTAGCTTTTTAGTTATTGCTGGCAGCCATTACCCTCAAACGATTTATTCTCTTTAGCTATTTATTAATTTTCATTTTCATTGTTTATATGTAATGTAATGTTTCAATTTAGGGTACAATAAAGTTGTTGTTGTTGTTGAATGAAAACAGTGTGCAGAGGTTTCAATAAAAGGCAGCTACCGGCGGTTTATCACCGGATAGTTAACCTCGTACAGCTGGCTATTTTGAATCAACAGTCTCAATAAACAATTAAAAGTGGCAGTAAATTTATTGCACACAGCTGCTTACATATTAGACCCATCTGCCTACACCAAATATTATTGAACCCTCTGAATATGATATTAACTGTGACATTGATTAATAAAGTAATAAGTCTGTGAACATGTACCACCTCAAATGACCCAAGATGTAGTTTATGGTACATTATTGAATATGAAAGGTTGTATCCATTAGGCAGATAATTATGAATAGTGAAGATGTCCTTCAGTAGCATGTTTAAGCGAAATGGAAGCAAAATTGAAAGGCCATACACTACTGCATATCTTATAAGTCTCTTACTACCGAATTACTTGAAGTGTTGGCAGCGTGAAAAAATCAGTCGATCGTAACAGCAATCCTAGTTAACTCATGTGATCACTTCGATCGATCGTTTTTAT
>JANTNT010060331.1:0-11942 GCA_024752375.1 Entacmaea quadricolor | reverse complement strand
TCTTTCCGATTTACTGTCTTACACACACCATGACATAGTGGCTACGCATTCCCAGAATGCAGTAGCCACAAAAATCAATCCACGAGTTCGCCATACGGCGCGTTTTATTCTATTTATGGTGGGAAGTCTGATGACAGTTTAGATGTCTTTGGAAGCAAACGTTTTTGTCTAAAAGTTTCATCAGAATCGTCATTTAATTTTTACATGTTAGAACTTATCACCTACATCATCGGCTACACAATACCACAAGAATCCACTGTTCTACCAGGTACAGGAGTGGAAGGTAAATCATGATCTGCAATCACTAGATTAGCGTTGGAAACTGTAATAATGGAAAGCTACAGTATATTACAACCGATCTACCAGCCGCACACCAGTTTACAAATAATAAGATGCAACTGTAAAACCAAACTGCCAAACTTTGAGGAGCACCTGTAAAAAACATGGCTTGGATTGTTCACCTGCGTGTGGAGTTTGAAAGGGGCAAAGCTGTTCAAACTCTGCACCGCTAGATCTGACATCCGAAGAGGACCAAATTCCGATGTACTATATACGTTTTTAAATATTTGGCAGTACAACTTTGTCTGAACTTACTTTATTGTACTTTTTCTAAAGTTTTGACTGTTTTTCTATCTCAGTTGAAAAATAGAAATTCGTAAATTTAGTAAAAGGATTAACATTTTAAAATTTCTAGTATTATTATTTTACACTTGTTGAATATGATTTAAGAATTTCGGGTGCGGGATCCCTGTGGTGAGTTTACAAAAATATATTTTCTTAGTGTTTCTTTGATGTGATTTACGGTATTTTTATATAGCTATTTCAAAAAAGGTTGTCGGGGCGAACGGCGATTGATGATTGGCGATTGCACGACCAAAAGGAACTGTGGGGCACCAAGAATATCTTCATATTCATTTCATAAATGCTTTAAAAATGTCCGCACCATTCATTTAAGACCTTAAAACGTGGTGCAGACATTTTAAAAGTATTTTAGAAATGAATATGAAGATATTCTTAGTGCCCCACAGTTCCTTTCAGTCGTGCAATCGCTAATCACCGATCGCCATTCGCCGTTCGCCCCGTCAACCTTTTTTGAAATAGCTGTATATTACTAAAATTAATTTTGTTCTGTTGTACAGAAGTGAAAGTAATAATATGCCCCCCTTTTTTTCGGAAAGGTTATTTCGTTAGGCATCAAAATCATTAAACGATTAATCAAAGGGATTTTTTGATATGTTACTTCGGACACCTTCCCTGACATCTCAGTAGTGAGAAATATTCTGTTGCAATTTGTTTGACCCCAACCTCAAATTGACTGGACTATTAAAGATCTTATCAACTATTGCTATTATTATTATTAACTTTTGTTGCTATTATTTCTTTTAAAATCCCGTACAAAGCACTTTCCATAAAGTAATCTCTATCTTCATATTTAGTATAAATTTTAATTACTCTGATTCATAGAAATTCCCGCTTAATTGAATTTTAGAGTGTTTCATGAAAGGTTTTGTTTCATTTCATATAACATTTTGCTTAATTTATGTAATTTAATTTTCAGGAAAAAATATTTTGAGGGATACGTGATGGCTAGCTGAATTAAACAGATACTAATAGGCCGTTTCCGAGTTACACCCCAATTCCTGCAAATTAAGTTTCAAGCCTAGGCTTCGTTCGAAAAATACAGCAAGCATCTGAAAAATTCGTAAATAGCCTCGACATGGAACTATTGTTCGCGGGAACTTATGCGTATCTCGGAAATGGCCTATTAGCGGTCTGGATCCTTCAAAACTGCAGGACTTCTGCAAATATTCGTATGATTGGCCATTCCAATGTTTTTAGGGCTACAAGTACTTGTTGTTGCCAGCCAGAATGCTTGTTTGCATGAGCAGTAGTAAGATGAAGACAGTGACAGACACTAGTCCACATACATACGACGTCTTCAATGGGATAGACAGTAACTTGGGCTATGAAAGTAGCGAAAACCATTTACTGAGATTGACTAGAAGACTTTCAAAAAATCAGAAAGATCCGAAAAGCCAAATCTTACACATTTACTACCTACAAGTAAACTAAAGCAACGGAAATGCTCGCCGGAGTTTGTACAATAGAAGAGACGTATAGCACAGTCACTGTTAGGCACGTGTCACGTCGTGGAATTCTCAAACGGCTTGTTTTGCAAGCCAATCACAAGACGAGCGCATTGTTTTAACATGCCATTGTATCACGGCACGACATGACACACGTCATTGACTCGTAGTTGCCTCTGAATGGCGCAACAAATCGCAAAATCCAATCAATATGTGGTATTTACGGAACGATCATGCGGTATTTTTTTGCAGTTATACAAAATCTGCTCTATTGACCGCGCGGTTAACAAACAAACAAACAAACAAAGATGTTATAAAAATGGTACAAAAATTTTTAATTTGTTGTACAAACAATAGAATATCGGTTTTAAACACAGACAGAGAACATTTTGATCTTACCTTTAGATCAGTGTGTTGGACAAACAATAGGAAGGAATCTCTGTCAAACTGTGTAGTTGATGGGTAGCCAAACACACGTATCTGAAGACTAAGCTGCTTGAACATCTGTCCACTTTTAGTTAATAATGTACCCTAAGAACGAAAAGAGACAAACTGATCATATGCTACAAAGATGAACTTGATGGATTACACTGCTTGAATACACCGCAAGTACGCATTCGTAAGTATAAGCGACGTAACAGGTGACGGCTTGGATTGTCAGCTTCGGCGTCATACAATAAGCACAGTTGTTTTCTCCTAGCTGATTTTGTAACCAATCAACTGCATTAAGGAAAAAATCGGAACAGGTTGAGTAAAAGCACCATATTTTGCATGCAAGTCCAAAATCAATCTGGAAGTAGTGCCACGAAATTTGATAATCCGGGGGGTCAAGGCACACAATTTTTGTAGTTATTATATGTATAAAATCACATTAAACTTCTTGTGTCATATAACTTTCAGAAAGATAGTTTAAGTTGATATTGAAAACAATGAAGTGAAGTGGTCACGTGATAGTTCCCCATGACGCTCTGCTTTCCAGTTTATCGATCCTATCGTAAGGACACAATCACATAAAAATGTTTTTTAAACCCTAAATAAATGATCATCCTTTGCTGATTTTAAAAAGTTACGATTCATTTATTTTAGCTCACAGCGGTTCTCAGTCACACGCGACCAACTAGACTTTCAAACACAAACAAAGAGTAGAGTTTTGGTGGACGTCAATCAAGACCTTTCTATAACGACTTCGTTTTATTTTACCGCGCCTAGTGTAGTAAATGTCTCGAGTAAATTGAATTCCATCAGCACGGCTTCAATATTTATCGCCGTTTTGTGAATTTAACACCAGCAATTTTGTTTGATATTTAATTTTAATCCTTAATATTAAGCTACAACGAATTCGACTTGAACTATATTTCGAAACAATGAAAATTTACGAATTTACATACAGCCGTACACTCAATCAATTTGTACTTAGTAAGCTTATTTCAAAATGTTTCAAAATACCTTATTCCTGAGTGTAAACAAAACGAAACTAAAGTTTTTTCCAATGCTCTTCAGCGTAGCCGCAGCTTGCTGGGGTAGTCAAACCAAAGCAAACAGGGTGGAAAGAATCCATAACCTAATCGGTAGACAACGAACAACAGCTGCCTCTTTCTTGGTCTTTACCGAGCATATTTTCTCACGAGGTGCAGCAAAATGAAACGAAATCGTCAAAGAAACGCCTTGATTGACGTCCACCACTTTTCATTTGCATTGAAGGTCTAGTTGGTCGCGTGTGACTGAGAACCGTTGTGTAAATGGCTTGAACCCAGGAGTAGTAGATTGTGAGTTGCTGTGATCGTCCGGGTGAGTGTAGTCTTGAGAAGAGACTATTGTTGGATTTTGTAAACAGCTCCCAAAGCTCAAAAAGACCCACTATTCAACAGACCGGGAGCTGTTTACAAAATAGCTTGCACTGACTGCGACGCTACCTACATTGGTGAGACAGGGAGGAACTTAAACCCTAGACTTACTGAACACAAACGCGCTACCAAAAACGGGGACCCTAACAACCACATCGCTGTACATCTTAAAAATACTGGACATATTTTTGACAGGGACTCTGCTACTACATGCATTGCATACTGCACCAACTACCATCAACGCCTTACACTTGAGAGTTGGTTCACTAACCTAGAAAAAAACCACTTAACCGCAGCCAACCACTACCGGCACCCTACAGAAGACTCGTTCATGACCTCAAGCAGACGGAAGACGCTACCGAGGAACAATAGACTACTACTACTGACAACACCGACTCGACTTCACACTATTACTAATTACAACCGACGAATTACTGTTTACGTCACAACATCACCAGGGCTATAAATATCGACTGTCTTTCATTCCCTCACTGTACTCTGAAGATGACTTCCGCTCAGGTTGTCGAAACGTCAGTCACCACCAACAACAGTCTTCCTCAAGATACACTAACCCGGACGATCACAGCAACTCACAACCGATGTAATGTTATTGATACTAAGATATTGTGTACAGCGAGTAACGTTAGCTCTTGGATGCAAAGCTCCATGCATAGTTAGTAGCTTTCTGGTTGTTCTGTCTAAATCTTTAAGTTGATCTTTTGTTCATTTTAGAAGTTCTCCTGAGTACTTGAGTAGTACCCGAGACAGCCCATATATTTAGAGCTTTGATCAGATTTCATGAGTTACGTTTTGGTTTCAAGGTCTTCTTCAGGCGTCTCCTGTACTCTGTTCTGACCTTGTCCTTCATCTCTCTCTTTTTCATCAAGCTTTGTTATTTCTTTATCATCTGGTAGTTCTATTCCCCTACATGCTTTTGTTTTTCCTCTCTTTGTACCCAGGACTGCACACTTTGAAAACCAAACTTCATCCCCATATCCTCGCTTTATCTGGCATAAAGTTTTAAATCATCCATGTACAGTAGGTGAAAGTATATTAAATGCCTTCGGTGTATATATATAGAATGAATAAAGAGTAGGTGTACAGTAGGTGGTTGATCTTGATTTTGTTCTTCAACATGTATCCTTTGCTTACCCCTCTTAGAATGATACTTAGAGACATCATGGCAATGATGAAAAGCAAAAGGGACATTGAATCTCCTTGAAATATTCCTCTCTGGATGCTCATCTTTGCGATCTTTTTTCCCCTTGATGTTCCAATTCTTTTTCCAGTCTTTCGTGGCTCTGTCTAACAGATGATAAATGTCGTTTGCGTCTCTAATGAGCTTTAATATTTCTAATATCCACGCATGAGGTACCATATTGTACGCTTTCTGGTAATCAATCCAAGCTAGTGTTAGATTTTTCTTTTCTCTATTTCGCATCTCTTGAGACCATATTGCCATTGACTAACTGATCTTTTGTTCCCCTTTATCTTCTCTTGCAACCTTTTTGCTCGGGTGGTATTAAGTTATATTTCTCTAGATGTTCATAGAGGCTGTTGGCGATTACACTTGTTGTGACTTTCCAGAGTACATGCAAACAAGTTACTGATGTTGCAAGCAACATCTTTTTTTCCTTATCCTTCTTTATCAGCACTGTTCTTTCAGTTGTCATCCATTGGGGGAATGTGCCTGTATCCACACATTGTTGGTGTTGTTTACATATAAAGGTGAAGATTAGAAAAACTTTTGATCCAAAAGCCATGCACAGTCAGGGCCGGGTGCTTTCCAGTTGGGTAGTTTCTTTATTAACTCTGTAAGGTTTTCTTTTCAAGCTTCAGATAAGTTTGTTGAGATGCTACTGTTGTTTTGGTTTTTTCACAGTCTCCAACCATTCTGCATCTTGTTCAGTGTTGCACTGACTGACCCCAGATGTTATTCCAGAATTCCTTTGCTTCTTTGCACTGTGGTCCTTCGTCTGAGTCCGTACTATCGTTGCTGTTCATTTTTCTGTAAAACTGCTTTTCGTTTGTTTTAATTATGCTGTTGTCTACATTGGTTTATTATTTCCTGGTATCTTTTCACTTTAGCAGCTTTAGCCATTACTCTTTGCTTTAGCTCTTCCTTTACGGTTTTGATTCCCCTTTCTTTTATTCGGTAGTTCTTTTCCAACTTATCTATGATATTTACAGGCATAGCGTAATGGGTAAATTACGAGCCCTAAACGTGTCATGACAGAAGAAGACTGCAACTAAGGCCTTTGACGACTTCTAGTCATTCAATAGAGAAAGCCAACCATTTTCTCGTTGACTGGCTTTCTCTATTGAATGACTAGAAGTTGTCAAAGGCCTTAGTGCAATCTTCTTCTGTCATGATACGTTTAGGACTCGTAATTTACCTATTACGCTATGCCTATACGTCTTTTGAGCCCATCCCACATGGCTTACGTGCCTACTTCTTCTTGTATGATTTTTACACTTAAAATATTTTGCTGCAGTCGGCTCAGATCCTGACGTAACGTTTTTATCTGATGTTCTAAATTACGTTTCCATGAAGGGTCCACACTTCTCTTCCATTTTGCTGTTTAAAGGTTGTTTAAGTTTGTGATGTCCTTGATCTACGTGTGGCTCAGCACCTTGTTTACTATCTCCACTTCTTGGTTAAGTTTTCTGCTGTATACATCTCTTATCGCATACTGTAGGCTTCTCTTGTCAGGTGGATTTGATAAGATAGTTCTTATTCCCCTCATTACTGGGTATTCCCATTCCCCGATACAGATGACTATATTTGGACCGAATTCCGCCAAGTTTCTTTAACGTATTTACCCATTACCCATACATTAACTATATACAAAGCATGGGCTACTTGTGTTGATAACCGGAATTAAACAGTACAGTTCAGCGGTCGATCCCCCATCCCCCCGTCTCTACTGTGTCTGGTTTGTATACTTGAAAGATGGTGTTTGGATCACTGTCGAGAAACGTACATGCCCAAAAACATATATACTTTAAAAAATCGATAAAACTGCAAGTTTATAGTTTAAAATTAACAATACTTTTCAACCTAAAAGTACAATTATGTTTATTTATCACTTCCTGGCACCCCTTTTAAATTTACTACAAATTTACTAAGGAATTTTCATGGACAATTTGATGCTTTTACTCAATCTGTAACGATTTTCATTAAATTTCCACTTAAACTGGAAAATTATGAATATCAATTTTTTGAAAAGGGAGGAAAACCGAAGAACGCGGAGAAAACCATTGAGGCAAACGAACTGAGCGAAAAACCAAGCCCGCAAAGTTTTATTGGACAAAACGTCCGCCTTCGCTTTAGGTATAAAAAGTCAGATTTTTTGCGGCTAACCGATGAATCAATGAAGGGATTTTTCTCTTATTCTTGGTTTGCACGTTACGTCATCGCGGCCATGTTGGAGGACATTAACAAAAGATTTCTAATTAGCTTCTTTTGTTTGTGGTACCAACATGGCTGCCACGCCTTTGTCTAGTGATTCCCTTGGGAATGATTGCAAACCATTAATATATGATTTTGACTTTATACCATTAAAATTTTTTTTGCGAAGTTATATATTGATATATTATGTATATATCTTGTACAAATCATGTGATTTTGTTAGATTCATGTTTACTTTAATAATAAAAAAATATCGTGCAGTGTCCTTTTGAAAGTCTAAGTTATCAATAAAGGTCAACCGGTGTAAAACTTGATTGACTTCAGTGTTTTAAATTGTGCATTCCAATATTTATAATGATGATAAAACAATAGAACAGTTTATGTTAAGGCAAATAAACTTACCATGATAACAGGACAAGACAGGGTAAAGAAACACAATATAGGAACAATGGAACGATAAGCTAACTGTAATTTGGGCACATTCTTTGGTTCCATAAGTAAAATACAGAGACCTGAAAGATACAATGAACCATTTAAAACTAAGAACTGCAAGCAAAACAACCTTGCATCCCCTTCTACGGAGTCCCTTCGGCACCACCTTTCAAAGCGATTCTTGGCTATCTGTCTGAACCAATCAGAAATAAAGTAAGAAAACAGACACCATCCAAACTCAATAAATACGGATTTAAGAGTCAGTGCCGTACGTTTTCTACTCATTCTGCAAACAGTCTTCCTAGTTTACTTGGTCACTCTGTTACAGATCGTTGGCCGACCTAAGAATAGGGCCGAGTGACAAAGACGACGACGGGGAAAGGGTATCATACCAATCTTTGCTCAGCGAGATATAAGACAGAAACCAACGAGGCCAGCCGGAGAACAAGAAATATAGAAATATGTCTATAATGCAAAAGGAAATACACTTTTACCGACAGAAGAATAACGTCCGAAACTTCAGTAGATCACATTCAGTACGCCCAAGCTATAAGGGTTTGTTCCATTGCGTCCTTGTGAAACTGTGATTTTTCACTTTATAATTTTTTTTCGCTTTACAGCTGGAGTAATTTTATGAACCTAAATAAGTGTTATTAGGTTAATTCTGATATTAAATTACCTCTGCTGAACAATTCAAATGGCTATAGCGAATGTTATTTTAGCTGTCAGTAGTTGATTGCCAGAAACATCTGATGTTTTGAGCCCGCGTTTCCGAAAAGCGGTTACACCGATAACAATTATATTTAAATCAAAATGGAAGCCAGAGAAAGGAAAAATTTTCAAGTGCCATATGATTAACTCAATACCGTGTAATTTACTCAAAGTTAGTTCTGTCTACTCTTTGGCGAAAAACCAAGACGGGGACGTAAGCAAAAGTTTATGGCAATTCTGTACTTATCTTTAACTTCCACTTGATTTGTTTCTCTTTGTAATCACAATTGTGTTGAATTCGAAATTTAAAAATTTGATTTTCGCGGGAAATGATTTATGTGCTACAATTGACTTTTTCACGCGGTGGCCATATAGGTTAAAACAATACGTTTGAATCCCAAGAGATAACCTGAACCTCGCTTTGAAACGCTCCAAACAGTGGTTTTCGTCTCATGGGAATAAACGTGACCGCCATGTGAAAAGAGTCAGTTGTAGGGAACATATAAAATATATTTATCCGAGAGAGACTAGAATCTAGCTGCAATACAAAGAAGCGGACGAGAAGATCAAAACAGAATTTTCAGACTTTTTACTTCTGAGTAAGAATCGACTACTTCGTGTTAACATTATACACCAATTGAAAGTAGGCCTTTTGCATTGTGAAGTCGTTTACTACCAAGACCAGATGCTTTACTTACTTTCTTTTGTTGTATAATTAGTACCAATTGTCTTACTATTCCCATAAGGAAATAAAAATCTGAATAACAAAGAAAAATGCAAAGCATCCTGGTCTTGGTAGTAAAATGACGCCATCTTGCAAAAGGCCTATTGGCCCTTTGCAGCTAACAGTCACGTGCTGATATTTCACTTCAATAACGAATCATTTCAGCTCTTGATGCCATGGGAAAGGCTCTACTGGAAGGCAAACAAACTTTAAACTGAGCTGTATTTTAAGATCGGCGATCGCTTTAAGATATAAAATGGTATTTTTAATTTGGTTTTGTTGTTGACAGTCCTACGAATTTTGTGCAATTTTTTTAAAACCGAAGTTTTTTTGTTTTGTTTTGTTTTGTTTTTGTTTTGTTTTGTTTTGTTTTGTTAATTATTATTATTATTATTTAAGGCCATTATATATTCGTCAGTTACTGTCGTGACTGCGTGATGCAGTTCCAGTATAAACTCACATATGACCCAGCTCACCATAGAGTCTCCAATAGCTCAGTGGTTGGAGCATCCGACTAGAAACTGGAGGGTCGCGGGTTCGAATCCCACTTGAGGCTCTGATTTTTCAGAGCTCCTTGTGGGATTTATTCAACCAGGTTCTTTAAATATGTATTACTATTTACTTATTAATTTATGCAGTCCAGTGCAATCACGTGATTGCAAGCTACAAAGGGCCTATTGTGGTAACTTCAGGTGTTGCTGGACCAGTTTTAACGTAAGAAGCAACGGTTTTAATGGGATTGAGTGATTTTAACCATTAGTTGATATTGCGGAGCTACAATCATATCCATGTGACTTTCTGACAATTGTTTTTGTGTTTTAATCATATGACAGAATGACGGTCTATGCTCAGATATCTATTTTAAATCGGGGAACCAAATAAGTTATATTACAAAAGCAGTTTTTATTCCCTAAACGTAAAGCCTAACTAGTAGAAAATACAATTCGATGCGGAGGATTGAACATTTGCACGTTTTTTTCTAAATATTGAAAACTTTGCCTGCTCCCATACACATTTTTACAAAGTTTTGACGCCATTATGGTACTTAATGAGCATGCGTGAACGTCAATTTGTCCGATATTTCTGGCAATGAGATTGTAAAATCACCATGGAGACGCTATTCCTTTCTGGCGTTGTTTGTGAAACAATAGCCGACATATTTTCAAAATTTTTGCTCTATAAACAGATACTAGCAGGGCAATAAAACACAAGAAAATCCTAATGAAAGAATGCATGTCATTATTGTACGTTTGTATGTGTCAATGAAATTGAAGGCAGCAACATTTTTTCCTCTAGTGCCTTGTAAAACCGCATAAGATTTTTTCGCGACAATGGGCTCTTGGCAGGTATTGCGTCACACTTAAATTTTGTCTTAGTGGCTCTCAAAATACCATTTAAAAAGAGCACACCAAAATTAGAAAAAATGGAAAATTTTGAGCAATTTTGAAGAAAAGCGCTAAAGTTATGAACGACCACAGTTCGCCTTTATATAAGGACATGTATGTTGGTGGGTATCTCCTTGCCCACAAGACGATTTTGCCATACATTTCTTTGTAGAAAAGTAAAAGTTAAATTAGAGTGGTTTTCATTAACCCGTGAAACAAAATGTACCAATTAAAGTGTAATAGTCTGATAAATACAATAGAAAACAAAATAATTTGAGAGTAATAATGCGTAATACGCTAAAGTGTATTGCACGGGTTATTCAAAAAATCATGAATAATCAATGAGGACAAAACAAAGAAAATCAGTACCTTGACGATTGTCTTGATACAATGATCAAACACTTGCATAAAATTAGCCAACTTTAGCTTTGAATTTCTCCACAATTTATATATAAATTTTTGAAGTTGTGTCAAACACTTGAAAGAGTGTTTAATCACTGTTTAATCACTCGGCTTCGCCTCGTTTTTTTCAACCGCTTCTCGGTGTCTTAAGGACGTTCATGGCCATTGTTTCTGCGCATCCTTTCTACGCACGAGCGCGCGCTCTCTTTTTATATAAGCGAGGAACGCCTGACTGATTTTTGACTTATAGGAAACCATTAGGATTAGAAAAGTTATGTGGAAATATCTCGAAAACGGAGTCGGTGAGCCCCTTTTTTATTCCCTTATTTTAAAGTAAAATATATTATCAAATATATAAATCAAATCGAAATTACATATTTTGTGTCTGATTGGAATACAATTTCAGGTAATTTTTAGGCTGCAAGTGCACACTCTTAGCTCAATAACTTTTCATGTTACTAGCTTTTAATGCAAAAAATAAATACTAAGTAATTATTGTATCCTTCACTAGACTTCTGTAAAGTTTGGAGGCGTATAATTTGCTTTTCATCAAAATATGGCTATTTCTTGACAAATTTCCATGTTTGCGTTTTACGTGCATTTTTACTGCAAAAAGGTAAAACTTCCACGCACTGTGGCGGCTAAACGAATTCGGTGACACCCATTTTTTATTTGCTTGTTTTACTTTTTATGTTTTCCTTTCATCATGCAAAATTTTAAAAAAATCTGTCTCGAGAATCTTTTGGCCATGAACGTCCTTAATATTTACTTGAGCGTGTTCAGCGCCGCGCCACAAAGTATATTCTGGCATCAAATATTGAGTTTAAAGATTTGTCGTACAGAGACAGGTTAATCAGGCTAAACTTACTCCCTATTTCTTACTGGTTTGAATATCTAGACCTGGTATACTTTTTTAAATGTCGATTAGGAACCCGTGGCCTCGAC
>JANTNT010060220.1:1279-11943 GCA_024752375.1 Entacmaea quadricolor | reverse complement strand
ACCAAGAAATTATTACACATCAATCCCTAAAAGAAACTTGGATGAGATCTGAAAAGGATAACGAATCATAGATATTGCAGCATTTAGTGTGCTACGTGCCTTACCACGCTTCCTATTCTGGAAGAAGTATTGTTAATTTTGATCGGTCGATTTCTTTGAAAGAACAGGAAACAAAACTGAACAAAACAAACAGAAGATTTTAAAAATATAAACAATGCTATTATTGTTGGCATGTCATAACATTTCACTAATATTCTTATTTTATTAATTCTTTTACGATTTAGAATGGAAAGCTGTTCAAATGTCAAATATAGTTGATCCAGTAACCCATAATGATGGCATAAATAACCTAGCAATAAGCACTGCAAGTAATCCTCTTAAAATCACGGCTCAAATCAACAGTGACTGTTCTAAGTCACCCTCGTATCTTTCCATCACTCTCATCGCTCCAAATGGCACCCCAAAGAAAATTCGCTACCGTCAGCTCTTCCAAGGACAAATGTTATGTTATGGAATCTTTGGAGAAAGGTAAGTTATCTTTATAAGACCGTTACATTCATGTCCAATCATTTCTATTGAAGGAATATAGCCGGGTTATTCTTACGTGTCATTAATATTCAATCACGTCCATTGTAGGAATATAGGTTATTCTTTTATGTTTCATTCATGTCCAATCATTTCTATTGTAGGAATATAGGTTATTCGTATGTTTCATCCATGTCCAATCATTTCCATTGTAGGAATATAGGTTATTCTTTTATGTTTCATTCATGTCCGATCATTTCCATTGCAGGAATATAGGTTATTCGTATGTTTCATTTATGTCCAATCATTTCCATTGTAGGAATATAGGTTATTCTTATGTTTCATTCATGTCCGATCATTTCCAACTGCCGTGGCAATATTCAATCTTACATACTTTTCATAATAAACTTGTTGTTTTTTTTTAAGACTAAGTGGATCCGACCTGCTGAACGACTCTGGTATTTACCAACTAGATACGGCAAAAGATCGTATTTACTTACAAAAATGGATGGAAACACCCAGTGGTAAGTTATGATCATTTGATTTATATTCTGTATTTATAAATAACAAACACGTAATTTCATTTGTTTTGACCCCGATAACTTCTGAAATCCCCAATGCGAAGTTACCCAGGCCAAAATCCTATTGTTTTAGCCAACATATCCGCAATGTAATAAACCGAATTACTGAAAACCTTAAATCAATTATCTCCTTTTGTAGGAATGAATGCATTCCAAAGTCAAATGTCAGGATGTGGTAAAAGTCACTTTTGGTACAAAAACACAGACGAAACTCGAATAGTCGAAGTGAGCCGTAGGTGTAAAAGTAGTGCATCTAAATTTACGATAACAACGTTTGCAAAATGCGGTATTGGAAGCATTACTATCAAAGATATTTACTTTATGTACTAAGTCTCAGTTAAACTATTATTATTATAACTAGAAAACAAGCCACATCCACTTCAAGACTATATAGCCAAATTAACTTCTAGACTAGCCAAATTAACTTCTAGGCTTGTCACTGACATCCACTTCTACACATGCCACATTCACTTTCAGACTAGTCACGTTCTCTTTAAGGTGGATCGTATTAGTAATTTTTGGGTCACATTTCCTTTCTTGAATTCTCTTAAAAATACGTTTAACTTAGTCAGATTGATCTGATTTTCATAACAGAGGTTCTACTTGGATGAAAGGTTTTAAAGACAGTCTTTTTATGGTAATCACTGTTTCCATAGCAACGGTAAAAAACTTATGGAAAACGGTTTTTCTAAATATCTTTCGAAATCGGGCAGCTCTTGAAATGCGGATAATTGCAACATAATCTACACTGTACAACACAATAAATGATCAAGATTGTTTTTGAATAAACCGCTTTTCCAGCTTTTCACGTGACATTGCTTAGATCATAGGTTAAAAAGCTTTTTGACATCAATGACTGTATACTTTTATCGTTTATTGATTTCATTCCATTTTATTTTATTGGTTATACTGACCATAATGGTTTGTAGTGGATATTATATTTTTCTTTATCATTTCATTAGAAACATAACATCCAGGTTTTTTAATTCAAAGTAAGACATGTATGCTGTTCGCTATTTTATTCTTATTTAATCCTTACATGTTACATCATTTACAATGCATGTGGTTCTATTTAATTTGTTGTTCTTACCAAGAGATACCTTGAAGTGTTGTGGGAGACAGAGGTCCGGGTGTGCACACACACTATTCTTGGTTTTAACGTGACGTCACAGCCACCATGTTGATGCACAGCTAACAAAAGATTCCTCATTAGGCTCTATAATTGTTATGTACACCAACATGGCTGCCATGCCTTTGTTATTTTATTCCCTAAGGAATGGGTGAAAACTAAGATATAAAGGAGGGGGGTTATGTTCCTTCAATTGAAATTTACTTAAAATTGTAATTGCTCCAAGAAGATTATAAATAAAAAAATAGTTTAAATAATAAGGTAATAATCATATTAAACAATCAAGTTTAAACTTTATTTAAATCATTTTAAATCTCTGTTATTGTAATGTAGGATTATTGCGGGTATTAAACAATATATCAGGAAGCAAAGTGTTGTTTAACATTGTTATTTCAGAGTTTCATTTTGTTACAGTTCTCTCTTTAGGCAAGCAACAATTATTATGATAACGTTACAATTGTATTCCATTAGTTTTAGCTATTTCTCTCTTTGTATGTACACTGACAGTTGTCCTAGTTAATGACTAGCTAAGAGAGCACTCTAGGTGAAATCTTTAAAGAATGTCTAAAATCATGACGTCATAGCCTGCGGGTATATAATTGTATTATACCACTGCCGTTCCGGGTTTTCTTCTTCAAATAGATAAATATAGCTGGTTATCTGCTTGAAAAATTACATTGGATAAGCTGTGTTAATATTTTATAGATTATCCACTAACCACGGTTTGTGGCTCCTTCAAGTAGATAGCTCGATTCATTAGGTTTAGGCTGCATTGATAACATATGGTAAAGGGGGAACAGGTGATTTTTTATACTAAGAAAATATTAAGGATGTCCCTTATTAAAAATTTTAAGATGCCCCTTGTAACAAGAAAAAAATCACGTATCCCCAGGAAAGACCCAAAACTTTTCACACACCCTCTTAATTAAGAAAGCCAATCTTCAAAAATATTGAGATTCCCCTTAACTGACAAAACATTTCGAACATTTCCCCCTATATTTTACCTGCCCCCTCGCCCAGCCATACATTATGAATGCAGCCTTATTGACCTACTTTTTATCTTTAGATATCTTTCATTCATTCATTCAATCAGTCATTCAATCATTCGTTTGTTTGCTTGTTTGCTCATTTATTTATTTATTTCTAACAATGTTACAAGTTCTGCAACTGTTTTCCATTTACCTTAGTTCTCTTGTTCGTCATCGTCGTCGTCTTCATCTTTCTCACCTGCGAGATTAAAATATTTGTTCTTTTTAAACTTAACTAGTTTAAATTATAATAAGCAATACAGAAAATTTTTTTTACCATTCTCGTTAAGTCGGTCCGTATAGGGGAGACCGAGACCTTATACCTTTAAAGCGGCCTACGGCGGACCGAGTTTGCAAGAACAGTAAGGGTTTGGGTTAGTCCTATATATAATTACTATTACGAGTAGCATGTGTTACGTCTATAAATCTACTTTTTTTTCACACTCATAAGACTGGACTAGACATTGCTCTAAGTTAAGCACTTATTGATTATTGTTGATTGACAAATATCTATTACAAATCACGTGACTATATAGTGTTATTTATGATCCCAAAAAGTTCTAATGCAACAGGATATTCTAAATGTTATTCATAATTATTAGTGTATTATTGATTGATTGATATTGGGCGCATTTTAATGTAGTTCTATTAGCCATCATACGCTTGGATCTTGGAAAGATCTTTGTCCCCGGTTAATGAGACAACCGTGTAAGGATAATTACGTATAGTTATGCGAAATCCTCTTTCGGCTTGCCGCTATTGTCAAGAATGGAAAGCGGATAATATATTAACCATTATAAACTAGAGTTGTTAGACTTTCTTACCTTCATAACCAAAGTGTTTTATCTCGTGTTCAGACAAAGCTCTCTCCCAAAGAGCAAGTTTATCAACAGATAATGGCATTCTGTGTTTCTTCATTGGTGAGTTATTTGGTTTCCCAACTGTAAATGTCGTATAGGAATCTTCTGGACGAGACACTTTGATCGCTTTAGCGCTGGCTACAACTTTACCATTAATAAAAAGCTTAAGAAGTTTCTTCTTTTGCCACGTAAAGGCCAGATTAAACCATCCTTCCGGTATGTCTTTGGTCTCGAGTTTCCACTGTCGATCTTTGGTACTTAGGATTAAGATATATTTCTTAGCGAGACGAAGAAGCGCAAATCCACGAGCTTTGGTAGTTTGTCCTCCACTGGACATTATATACGCACTAGGTTTACTGTTGATATTCTCTTTATCAAGTTTGATTCGTGACATCACAGTCAATCCATCATCTCGGCATTTTGAAGGATCGCTAAAGCATTTATCTATGAAACGAAACATTGAAATTCTGTTGGTTAATTTGACACCTGACACAATTACACGAATCGGCATTGTGTTAACTCCTCCTCCTCCTCTTGGTGGTTGTGATTAATATTTGTAACGCTCAAATTCTATAAGAATAAAATCAAATGCGCGGGACCGCCATTAACGTGGCCATCCGAGCCACGTGAAAGTCTAACCATTTGCAGCTGTTATAGCAAAGACAGCACTTTCTCCTCAGTTATTTTAAGACATTGAGTGTTTGTCCAGCTAGAACTCGAACCCCGACCTCCCATACAACAGACCGGCGCCTACCAACTGAGGTAACCGGTTGACAGTTTTATCGTAATTCATAAACAACAAAATCACAAACATCATCCTAATTCCAGCTGTTTTAGATTTTCAAGAATTCAGTCTATTGATCCAACAGTACGAAAACTGGTAAGAGATGTTCTGTGATGGCTCACATCAAAGAAACTTTTTTTATAGTAACTTGATTATTAGAATGTTATTTATTTGTAATATAGTAACTTACCTGCAAAATCACCTAAAGATATCCATCCTCGAGTCTTTCCTTCTTCTGCAGTTTTGGCAAGTTTGTGTCCTTTTGTACTTTGTTCTATCTTGGCTCCATCTTTGAAGTGAGCAGGACGTCCATGACGCGAGTCAGGGCTGTTACCGTTATATGCATGATTAAAAGGCCAGAAATAATCTGCTGAAATGAAACCTCGTGCTTTCGCTGTTAAAAAAACCAAATATTCAACGATTAAAAAAGGTAATAGATTTTGAGAAATTAGAGACATAAAAATACGTCAGTAAGAATTAACTTTTCCGTTCTTCAAGCGATTAACATAGCATACCGTTTATGTTGTGTTGAATACCTCCTCTCTTCTTTCCTACAAAACGTTAAACGAGTTAAATAATATTTCAAACACGAGAAAGAGTGTTTCAGCAAAACACCGAGAAGTAAGTTGAAAAAACGAGGCGCAGCCGAGTTTTTTTAACTAACATCGAGGTGTTTTCAAACACTTGAAAGAGTTCAAGTGTTTGAAATGTCTTCTCAAACCATTAATAATTCTTGGAGAAATTCAAAGCTAAAGTTGCCCCAATTCAAACACCTCCTCCACGTTAGTGATTTCCTTTGTTTTATACTCATGATTATTAAGAGAGGCCGTCTGTAAAAATCCCCTCAGTTGTGTAAAATGAAAAAAATCGAAATTTCTTAAGGAGGCACGATGGAATAATCTCGGCGCGCGACCTTTCAACTTCGAAGCGCAATTACGTGGACGCAAAATTTATTATGAGGGAAATAACCTTCCCAGGTTGTAGGAGAAGGATAGAAATTTCGAATAATAAAGTTTTTGATGAAATCGCATTTAATTCAGTCGCTATAAAGCGTTGGTGCCTTTGCTTTACTTCTAATTTTCATTTTTTGACCTAAGATTTTAAAACGCTCTTTATATGTTAGAGTAAAAGTAATTTGCTCAAGGTTCAGAAAATTTAAAGAAAATCTGTGAGAGCATTTTCGAGAAATTTGACATTAAAGTTTTTAGACAAAAACGTTGTGCAAAAACAAAACATTTTGGTAATCTTGTTCCAAAATAGTGTAATTGCTCATTTGGAGTTCCTTTTCTATCTAGATCTGTTCCTAAATCCCTTTGGAGTAATGACTAAAAATTTGAAAGAAATCGAGGCATTTGATATTCCAAAAGATCAGGGACAAAATTTAGGTCAGTACGAGCCGTATTTTGCAGCTATTGATACTTAGCATCCTTGTAGCTCTAAAACTACCTGATGGATTTTTTAATTTTTTTTTTTTTGTTGCAACATTGACCACAAAATGTCAGCAGGATAATGCCAAAGTTTCATCTTCATTGAATCATTGTAACGCTAAAGTGAGGGTAGTTCGGGGCCGGCTATTCGGCTTAGCCTTTGTTTACTTGATTATTTATTGCTTTGACCACCTTTTAACTCATACGTGTAAATTCCAGTGTGATGAATGAACCTGTCGATACTTTACTGCTTTCCGAATTATTTTTCCGAGCGATGTAAATTAATCAGGCGGTTGCGCTATTGGCTGGACGCCTATATTACATCGCTCTTTAAACTTGGCCAAAATATAGTTTATGGTGAGTTATTCTTGTAAAAAATACTTTTTGTTAAAAATTTTTTAAAGCCGTTCGGCGAGCATTTTGTTTTTACAATTTCACGAGCCAAAAATGACCAAATTGAGAGTAAAATATCGCCACTGATATATGGCCTAGCCTCATTAAACAACAATCATTCGAAAGAACATTATTTAATCTGGTTGTGGTGTTGGTGGTGGTGGCCAGTGACATCATGACCCCCATGTTGGTGTACCTCTCACAAAGCATTCCTCATTAGACTCTCTTGTTACATGAGGTACATTAATATGACCAGTGACGTCATGCCTGTCATGTTGGTGTACCTCTCACAAAGCATTCCTCATTAGCTTCTCTTGTTACACAAGGTAAACATCAACAGTGACGTCATGGCAGCCATGTTGGTGTACCTCAAACAACGCATTCCTCATTAGCCTCTCTTGTTACATGAAGTACACCATTTTGGCCAATGACGTCATGACAGCCATGTTGGTGCACCGCTCACAAAGCATTCCTCATTAGTTTCTCTTGTTACACGAGGTACACTGACATGGCTAATGACTTCATGGCCGTCATGTTTGTGTACCTCAAACAAAGCATTTCTCAAAAACGTGAAAAGAATTTTTCATCGTGAAGGATAAATAATAAAGGATACTTTTTCAATTGTCTCACGATTACGATCATAACTAATCGAACGCGACGTTTCAACTGCCACTGCGATTCTTCATCACTTCTCATTTCTAATTTCTCATTACCAATCGGAGATTTCGATTGATTGGTTCTGTTACCAGGGGTCTATTATCCGATGGTCCCCTAATAGCGAAAAACAGCCAGGTTTTCCCTGAATGATTCAACTTTATCTAATTTTTAAATTAACGTTATTCTATAGTATAATTTATAACAAACCTCTTCTGCCCCTTCGACGTCTTCCTCTTCGTCTGCGTCTGCGTCTGCGTCTTCGCCGCTTTCTACTGGTTCTACCACGTCTTCTTTTGCGTCGTCTTCCACGTCCTCGTCGCTTTCTTCTTCCTCTTCCTCGACCACGTCTACGAATCGTCCACTTAATTTTTTTTAAATGGTTTCGATGAGATCTCATGAGTTTATCTATTCGTCGATGTGGACGCATCATATTTTGACTGGCACGTCGATGCTGAGCACGAAGTCGGCGAAGAGGTCGTCCTTTCAATTTAAGTCGTGTAATTTTCATCCATCGAAGCCGAGACGGGCTTGCTTTTATTATCTTTCGTTTCCTCAATCGTACACGATAACGCAACTTCGATAATCTGACCTGTGCGAGTCGTCTTCGCAATCTCCTTGATCTACGGAAGTCTAGACGGCCAAGACGTTTCAATATTTTCAATTTCTTAAGGTAACTTCTTTGCTGACGCTCGAGTTTCTTCTTTAAGGGATTTCGACGTCCCAACATCTTAATACGGCGTTGCAGAGCTATTCTATGCTTCATTTGACGAAGCCTTTGACTGGCAATTAACTTGCGTTGTAGTTGGAATTGTTTTCGTCGCAATCGTCTTTCTTTTAGGAGATAACCTCGTTTTTGTTTCTTAAACCAATTTTGAAGTTGCTTCATTTTTTGTTTTCGTAGATTCTTAATTCGTTGATCTCTCCTGTATTGTCTTTTGGTACGAAGTTGACTGAAATTCATTCGGCGCACTCGAGAAAAACTTGCACGCATGATCATCTTTTGACGAATGTGTAGATTCCTTCTGATTACTTTAACTTCATGTTTAAACTGTTGAGAGATCCATTTCTTTTCTTCGCGCATTCTAGACATGGACAATCGACGGAAACGTGAGAATCTTTGGATTTGTTCACTTCGTCTATGTCCCAGGGTTTTCAAACGATTTACTAAGTGCCAGCGCATTAATAGTTTCTTTTCACGGATGTAGTTTATGTTGTATCTTTGCTCTTCTCGTCGGAGATGGGAGAGATATCTTCGTTGCTGTCGGTTTACTTTACGCATTGATCGTCTTTTTTGACGACGTTTCTCGGCAATTTTTCTTTTGTAAATAACATTTGCTTGTGATAAACGTTTTCTTCGTAAATGTGCCAATTTCTTTTTTCTCGCGCTCAATCGCTTTTTACGTAAACGGCGTAGTCGGATTTGTTTCAGACGGAATAGTCTTGCTCTAAGTATCTGACGCTTTCTTCGCAACATACGTCGTCTTAGCGCTGCAAAGTACCGTTTCCTTTTAAGTTTACGAAGTCGAAGTACATTTCTTAAGCGCCTTCTCTGAAGACGACGGATGCGAGCCAGACGTTTTCGATCCCGTTTACGTTTTTGAATTAAACGCCTTAATTTACGAAGACGTCTCCGACGTCTAAGTTTCATCTGTTTACGTAAAAAGGCCATTCTTTTTCGATGAGCGAGACGTCTTAATATGGCTCGTCTTCGTAGTAGCCGCTTTATTTTTCGTCTACCTAGACGTCGTAATTTAATCAGTGCCGCTCGTCTTTGTTTCTTGTAAATCTGGTGGAGTTTGGCAAGTTTTTGACGGCGTATTTTGGCGGTTCTACGTGCTCTTTGATTACGCAGGTAAAACAGGCGCATTTTTCGTAACCTAAGCAAACGAGCTCGTTTGATTTTTCTTTGTTGTCGTCGGTATAGTCTGCGTAATCTCCTTAAACGTCTTCTTCGTTTTCTTGCGTAACGTTTTTTAGCTTTTTGTATCCTTAGGCGTTGTAACTTACGCTTGAGTGCTAAACGCTTTTGAAGTAGCCTGCGTCGAAGAGCTAATCTTTTCAGTCGTTTGAATTTCTTTCTCAACATAAGGCTCTTTTGAATACGTCTATAGAATCTTCGACTTCTCGATTGCCTACGCCTAAGAAGCGCCAGTTTTCGTTTCCTCTTTAGAACTCTTCTTCGAAGCAGACGTTTCCATTTCATAATGGACAAACGGCGGCGCTTTAAGTAAAGACTTCGTAACATTGCTAATTTTCGTCGTCGAATAAGTGCACGTCTACGAGCTCTAGCTCTAGCTCGTCTCTTTCGAAGATTACGTAATCTTATGGCACGAAGTTTGGCTAATCGGGCACGTCTAATCTGCCTTATTCTCCGTTGAGCACGTCGTCTAAGTTTTGCTAAAAGCCTACGATTTTTACGCCGAAGCCTTTGTCTTGCTCTACGCAAGCGTCGTTTCAAAGCGCGTTTACGAGCTTTCATTCGTCGAAGGTATCGTTGTCTTTTAAGTTTCAAACTCTTTATTTGCTTTAGTTTACGTTTTCTTCTCAGGATCTTTAGTCTACGTAGATATTCTCGTTTTCGTTTGTTTGTACGACGTCTCATTTCTGCAAGACGTTTTCGCCGTCGCCGAAGCAGCTTACGTTTAAGATGTTTCATTTTTCTCTGGGCAGCGCGTATTTTTATTTTGGACAAACGTCGTAATTGTCTTAATCTCTTGCGTCTGTAAGCTCTACGGCGTCGAGCGCGTGCTTTGGCCCGTTTATTGCGAAGATAGCGAATTCTCATTTGACGTATGCGCCTGAGTTTTGCTTGTCTTATTCTTCTTAGACGTTGTCTTAGTCTGCGCCTTAAGGCTGCCCTACGTAATCGAGCCTGTCTTAATCGTCTCTTCTTTTTTCTTCTAATTCGTCTCAGGACGGCTTGTCGAAGTCGTTCTAATCGTCGTCGTTGCCGGTATCGCTTACGTTTAAGAGCCTGTATCTTTCTTGCCCTTTGTTTTTGCTTTAGTCTTCTTAAACGACGTACACGACGTAAATATTGCTTTCTCTGTTGTTTTGCTTTACGCTTGATAAGAGCCAGAATCCGTCTTCTTTTCAGTCTTAAACGACGGCGTGCACGGGCTCGTTTAAGTTTCGATTGGCGAACACGTTTTAGATAAAGTCGTCTTGCTTTTAAACTTTTCTTGTTACGTAGACGCATAAGGAGTAACCTTTTAAGGCGATCCTTTTTACCGGGTCGTTTCCTCGGTCGTCTAACAGGCCGTTTCCTCGGTCGTCTAAC
>JANTNT010060109.1:0-11947 GCA_024752375.1 Entacmaea quadricolor | reverse complement strand
ATAATAATAATGATAATAATAATAATAATGATGATGATGAAGATGATGATAAAGTTTAACCATTTGGAGATACCATGAGTATTAGTCTGGCCGGGACTCGAACCACGACCTTCCGCACAAAAGACCGGCGCTTTACCAACTGAGCTAACCGGGCGGCGAGCGGCGAAAGTGAACTGAACAGCAAGTTGGTACGCCTATCTGTTCCTAATCCTGTACCAATAACCCACACATCTTTAATGGTCTTAATCCTGTTAATGATGCTTAATGGACGCAGGATTAACCTTGGAAAAAAGAAAGGGAAAAAAAAAAAAAAAAAAAAAACGAAACCTAGAATAGCAGAATGATCGATGGAAACAAACCAGATTAGTCTACCAAATCCCTGTTGATCTCATCAATTTACTTGCATCAATCCGCTTTAAAACCACTTTCTGAGCAGCATGACATGAACGAGACCCACAATTTCAAAAGGAATCTAGTGAGTAAACTGGAGTAGACTGCGTCAGTGTGTAATAAAATACATTAACGAGAAAAAGTAAATATGTAGCACCGTCGAAAAAAGTATACATAACTTTACTGACGTTTCGAGCGTTTGCCCTTCGTCGGAGTAAAAAAGCTCATTTCAAAAGCGTGCATTTGACGCGGACTACCTGTGTTACACTAAGGGCTGAACAATAAAACATTTCCGAGACACCATTTTATATTCCAGCGAAAAATAGTTTTAAGCTGAGGATTCGTGCGAACTTTTCATATAGTTGCTGTATTTTTCGCTCGAAGCCTCGGCTCCAAACTATTGTTCGTGGGAATTTGAGAGTATCTCGGAAATGGTCAGAGGCGGATCTAGACATTTCAAAATAAGGGGGGGCAATATTTTACAAAACACGTCACGTGGGGCATAAATAATAGTGGGTCGGTTCTTATATAGCGCATTTATAATGCGCTTCACAGTTCAGTGCCATCAGTGGAGGACTTTACGGGCTGCATTACAAGGCGCCATTGGCAGCCGCGCAGCTTACAATCATGAGAAGATAATGGGAGACAATCCCCTACACTTCTGCGAACAATTCAACAGGTTCTTTAATGTCCCCATGCATGATATAGGTTAAGGAAGGGTTAAAGTCCTTATCCGAGAAGACGTGAAAGTCCAACCATTTGCGGATATTATTACAAAGATAGCACTTTCTCCTCAGTTCTTTTAAGACCCTGAGTGTTGGTCCGGCAGGGATTCAAACCCCGACTTCCCGCACAACAGACCGGCGCTTTTCCAACTGAGCTATCCGGGCAACGGTTAAATTAAAATCCCTAAAACACGGGTTTACACGCGCGATTTGGGCTTGCAAATTTATCGCCGCTGAAATGGCCTCTCTTGTCGCGCGAGAAAATCTCCCGTGTAAGTGGGTCTTAACGTTTCCGATATGGGGCGTGTAAGAATGATTGATTTTCGTTTCAAAAACAAATTTTCACTTTTCCAAAAAATGAATAAAATAATAAAATAAAAAACAAATAGGGCCCAACTGAAAAAAAAGGGGGGGAGCACCGGCCCCCAGGCCAACCCCTTTGATTCGATCCAGATGGTGTATTGTTCTGATAGACATCCGATCCCAAGAGAAAATATACTTTTTATGTTTATTTTATTTTAAGTTTAGAGTATAAAAAATCATCGCAATTGCTTTCTAGTTACTCCACGCACACGGACATCGCCGCTCAACTTAGCGATCACTGTTGATTTTGACGGGGGGGGAGAGAGAAAAATCCTTGTGGCAGGGAGGAGAACAACACATCAAACAAAGGGGTAAAGGGTGGGCATTTCATAGCAACTGATGTGCCCCTGGGTCGGGAGTTGATCACAGACTCTGTCTCGTGAACTGTGTCGGGGTGTTTTTAAAGTTTGGGAGGCCTGTGGTAAGCTGTTAGGAAAGGTCACCAAGCAGACGAAAAATACTGTTTGGAATACATCGGTAAGTTGAACGTTGAAACCTTTGAAGAGTTAATGAGGATAAATCACTAAATAAATCTTCGTAAAAGCTTTTATGAGCGATCATATAAAGCCAAAATCATCAAAAAGATCAGAACGTCATCATCGATCTGTCGATATGCCCTCGGAGAAATCTGACTTTTACGGGCCTGAAGCAAGGGCTGGACGTTTTGTCCAACAATGCTTTGTGCACTTAGTTTTTCACTAAGCTGGCGCCCGGGAAGTTCTCTTTATGTTAAATGTTACAGTTCTGCAAATATTGGTTTATTAAATTTTTGCTTTTGGACAGGTGGGGGTGACTTTATGCCATTTGACTGACAAATTCTTCCGCTGGGCGGTACTATTTTGTGCCAGTATTGACAACTCCTTCCCACCCTGAGACATTTAATTTTTGTTGTCAAAAAAAAAATTTTTTTTTGAGAAGATTTTTTTTTTCCAAAATACAAAAGAAAACTATATTTAGTTTGAGCTGCATCGATGAATAATGCATATAAACGACGGGTAGTTTGTAGGTAATTTGGAACACCGTGAATAAAGAAACGAGTACTTATGACGTTTCGAACGTAATAATCCTCCGACAAAGATGGAACAACCCAGAACTGATGAAATACTAGTACTTTTCTTTTATATGTTGTTATTGTTATGTAGTATTTATAAAACACGAGCGGGAGTGTTTTATCAAGTATAAAAGCCCGAGGCGCAGCCGAGGTTATTTAATCCTGGTCCTCACTAGCGCATAAGTCACTAAGTGTATGCACAAACATAAGCATAAGCATAAGGATCAAAACTTTCCGTTCTTCTTGTGTTTGTGCTTGTGCTTATGTCGCACCGTTGTGCTTATGTCGCACTATTTCACAAAGAGGACTGCTTGTGTTTATGAGCTAGTGAGGACAGGCTTTTGTTTATGCTTAAGTTATGCTTATGCTTATGCGCTAGTTAGGACCAGGCTTTATTTAGAATCACTTATTTATATTCGAATTTATTCATTTACTTTCACTTGACAATGATTTTGGGAAACGTAATTTTTTCACTATCCGCGAGTTTTTAAATGGCTTAAGACTCACGAATAATTCTATAAGATTCCGGTCCAATAGATCACCCATACACGTCACGTGCATGGATTTTTATACTTCGATAGAGAATTGAATGTCACTGTCATGCGCAATGACTTCATAAGAGACTCCCATATGGCAAAGATCGCTTGCAAAAGTCGAGAGGCGCTTATATGTGCCATTCATGGGTCATTGGTGATCAAATGAGTCGTACCTTGGTAATAGACCCGTCATGTTTTAGGGTAATCAACATCTACGGCCTGTATTGTTCTCTATTGTTTATGCTATTGTTCTATTGTGCGATAGATGAATAGAACCAAGAATAGATATCCTAAATCATTACTCATAGGACGAGTATGGGCGATCCATTTGGACCAGACGAAGCTTATGAAATATGTCGTTACGTCAGTGGTACACGTAGCTGTAGAGGCGGCGGAGCAAGGGGGCGAGGGGGCTCTAGCCCCCCACGTTTCGGCTCCGAAAATATTAAATAAGTTTTCAAAATATTCATCACTGTGATTTTTTTCACAATTAAAATTATTAGTTGATGATAGAACGCACGCCATATATCCGTGAAACAAGTACTATCATAAGAGCGTAATAGTATTTAGTTATCAACTATTTGTTATCATATCCGATAACTAGGAATTCACTCAAAAATAAACTTCAAAAAGAAAGACAAAGACGGTGAGATACCTTGCTATTGTTATTTGCACTGTTCTGCTTGCAACTAGATAATACTTGTTAAGTTTTATTTCACGGATATATGGCGTGCACTCTATAAGCTAAATTAAACATGGAAAAATCCAAACATTTTCAGAGTTCTTTTTTTATTGTATAAACGAAAATAAATATCTTGGTATAGGTATCGCCCTTTTTCTTGGGTAACTCACAACCGTCTGAACAAACACTGTGATTGGATGAAGAAACAAAAGCATAATGGTCCAAGAAAATAAAATCAGCCATGTATAACAAGGATAATTTTTACCATGTCTTTGTTTTGCATGACTCGTTTTGTCTTGCTCTGTTATTTTGTTTCTTCATCCAATCACAGTGTTCGTTCAGACGGTGGTGGGTGACCCTTTTTCTTCGCTGTTCGGCGAATTTGTCACGGTAGACTCAAGGTTTTCAGTAAGATGAGCCGCCGCCTCTGAGCTACACTATTTGTACAGGCTAACTTTATTTTTTGCAGAGAAGGTTGAACACCCAGGCCTAAGCAAACTTTCTGCTTATACTAGTTAATTCTGAAATTCTTTCCAAATAAAGAAGCTCTTCTCTCGACGACTATCAAAATTAACTACGGACCCAAAATGCTTTGCAGACCGTGGACAGCCCATTTCTTCACTTTTGTTTTCATTTTCAACGGTAAGCAAAAGCTTTTACGTTGACGTTATACTCATAATCTGATATGTATTGCTTCTACTACTACTACTTATAATAAAATATAAATATTTCGAGGCATGTTCTCTCCATATATTGACTGAGATATTTAGAATATAAATTAGATATGAACAAATATTGAGGCTTTTTCCGCCTCCTTATGTTGTTTACAGAAGTCCTACGTATAACTTGGCAACCACGAAATTCAATCAACTAATACAACTTCCTGTCTGATTAAAAATTTAGCACAAATTTTGCAGTGCCAGGCTTCAGCCGGCTTCTGCATTATCAAGAGGGCCTGGTCGCATTGAACCCTACCCGAATCCCCGAAAGAGATCACGAAAATTGTTCGGAAGCTATCGGGAAGCTGTCGTCCTTCGTTCGAAGTTGATGTTTCGATTCCATGACAGCTCCATTATTATAAAGTGGGTGGATTTGTGGCAATTCATCTTATTTCCTATGAATTAATACGAGTTATGGAACTAGAGAATATAGTAGCCAACACTGTGTATATCAAAGCAAGAGAAAGTAAGTCATGAGCTATAAATTGAGCCGCTGCACTCGGTTTTGTAGTTGCTTTCTGTGAGCTTTGCGAGAGCATCTTGCGAGCTACTTTCAAAATTGAAGGAAAGGAAATAGGTGGTTGGAGATTGTTCTCATTACTACTGCTAAACTATTGATCAAAACATCACCTTTGCATATTTCAGGTAAAAATAAAGGAAGAAGTAAGAAGTGGAAAGAGCTTCTTAGGTTTCCCCACTACACTCTATGCAATAAGGATGACTTTCGTTTGCAGAGTAAGTTAGCAGAGTGGTTCGTTTACATTGGCAGCACGAACATTTTTCATCGATGTTGGAATTTTTGAATAATCCGGTGTGACATAGAAGTTGGTGGCTCTATTAAGCTGTGAAGAGCTATGTTAATGTTTCACTTTATTATCCTTCCTTAGTTTCTCCCGAATATGAAAGAATTTGCGAGAAAGAACCCATTGGAAAGGAGCTGTTTCGAATATTTTGCGCCACAGACCCACGGTTACAGCAAGCCATAGATTTTCTGGATTCAGTTGTAAGTACTGCTTTTGATTCATGCTCATTTGCCATGCAGCGAGACTTTCAAATTTGATGTGAAACGAACGGCTGCATGACTGACCTTATCATCTGTCTTCCTAACACATTAAAAGGATGAATTTATAAAAGCCGAGGCCACAGCTCGACCCGAAAAGGCAAGGGAAATCGTACGACGCCATTTGCAACCACCAAACGTGAGTATACAAACGAGAAACTATTCTGTATTCATGATCAATTTTAAGAACAAAACCCAATATTAGCGAGTGTTCGAACAAGACACTCTTCTTACTTTGTTTATTGGGTAAGTTCACGGTGGATTAGATTTGGAATTTTTAGATATATGATCAAGAATTAAGCGATCTAGAGGTCAGGGAATGGTCATTTTGTTGACCCAGAAACGATCCTCTACCACTGAACGGTTGCTACATCAGACAAATCATTTTTTTAAACCAGCCAAATCAAATGTCTCATTTCTATTAGCATTTGCTTCTTAAGTTATTTTTGAAGTAGGGTTTCATTTTAACGCCTTTCGCGATTAATTCCGTGAGAATTATCAGAGCTGTTCACATAATTTGTTATATTAATATATATAACTTGATCGTTTCTTGTTGTCGTCTAAACACTTGAGTCATATATATAACCTATAAAATTTACACAATGCAATGTAAAGTCCTCAGATAGGGTCTTTAGCTTGTTCAGATTCTTGCTAGCTCTCTGGATATCTACTACTCTCTATCGTTGGTCTATCGTCCTAAAATGCGATGCTTAAATCAACCGAGAAAAACACTGAAAGTTCTTCCTGTTGGCGCCCTACTTTATATTTACCTTTTGATGGTTTTAGTAATATATCGATTTTATCTTTCATATTCTTTAGGTATAGTATCAGCACAAAGGCTAGTTTTGTATTGTGTCCAACTAGATTAAATTTTTTCCCTGCTGAAAATCTACCGCGCATTTTTACTTTTAAATGTAAGGACCGGCTTCCCAATTTACGTCTAAATATTGCAAATATAAATTTTTTAAGTTATGTTCAATGATTTTTTTAAAAAGGTAAATAAGTAATCCCTATGGTACATTTTATCAGTAAAAGATCACTTTTACCACAAAAAGTTTGTGTATAAAAATACACAAATTATAAAGGGTTTTTCTTTGAACTTTAAATTTGTTTATTTAAATTTATGTAAATTATAAATTTCATTAAAAAATGAAAATCGTTACAGATTTCAGCTTTGTCCAATAATATTACATGAAAGTTTAAGAGTTTTGCAGTTATGAAATTGTAAAATCATTTAACTCTGCATGATGTGTTTTTACTTTGGGCTGAATTTAAATACCAGAAATAACATTAGATCCTATGTTTCTTTATCGTTTCCTGATAATTACATTGTCAAAATGGGTTTTTGCCTTTTAAATTAGTCAGCATGTGTGTATTGAGGATATTGTTGGTTCTATTCTTTTATCTTTTTTACTTTTTTTCCTCATCAAGTGAAGTCTATCAAAGGCAATAGCTGGCTTTAGATTCTTAGGAGGATGTTTTCATGATGGCACCATGCCCATGCTACCAGAATGATCTGCAAATTTTCTTTCTTATTCAATTGTCTATTTCCTCTTGAGAATGGGAAGAAAATTAGTAAAAATTAGCAGATGAAAAAGTACACAACTGTTTCTGGTAGAGGCAATACACAAAGCTATCATGAAAACATTCTATTGATACTTTTTAGAGGTTTTTATGATGAAAGTCATTTTAGACAGAAAACAATAGATCTCTTTCACATCAAAAATTGAAATTTTGATTAAGAAATACTTCCATTCCTCAACCTACAGAGATTCTAGAATTCTGCCATCTAATATGGATGTATTTACATAATCATACAAAAAGCACTATTCATTTCCTGGTATCTGTTATATATTTCCTATATATTAATTTAAGTATTAATCTAATTATGAGCCCCTCCTGCACCTAGTTGGATTAGCATATGGTGGGGGAGGTCATGGGTTCAAATTCCTATGACTAGACCAATACTCAGTGTCTTAAAATAACTCGACAAAAAGTGCTGCTTTTGCTTGAACATCTGCTAACAGGTATGCGTTGATGGTTGACCAGAGAAAATGGGGGTCTTGTCTGATCTAGAGATATTAAAGATGAGGGTAGATGCTAGAAAGGGGGCATGAGATTGATGGTTGCGTACTTGTATAGCGCATTTCACATTTCTCAATGCACTTCACAGTTCAGTATCATCAGTGGAGGACTTTACAGGCTGCATTAATAAGGCGCCATTGTCAGCTAAGCAGCTTATAATCATGAGAAGATATTTAGTAGTTAGTATGTTATGCCTTCAAATGGGATAGGCTGTTGAACTGGGAGACAATCCTCTTCTCTTCTATAAACAATTCAATAGGTTCTTTAATGTCTCCCATGATGTAGGTTAAGGAAGGGATGGGACACATGGCCTAGGGTTTGAAGTCCTTATCCAAGAAGACTTGAAAGTCTAACCATTTCCAGATATTATTACAAAGACGGTGCTTTCTCCTCAGTTGCATAGAGCTTGAGTGTTGATCAGGTGGGGATTTGAAACCCTGACCTCCCGCGCAACAGACCAGTGATCTAACCACCCCCTGAGCTAACCAGGTGGTGGTTAGATCAACTTACAATAGGGGATGTCATTGTTGTCATAAGGACAAGAACAAAAATGTTAACTTCTTTGAAAAAAGCTTTTCTTATTTTAAATACTTATCTGGAAAAAGGCTAAGAGAAAGTAATGAGACCATGATTTTGATTTTACGTTTCATTAGGTAACTGTAAAGATAGTATATGGTAGAGCAATGCCTTTTTATGTGTTAGAAAGTTTCAAAAATGGTATAAGATACAAGCACGCTAAAAAGAGTAACAAGGGCACAACATAATTCTTTTACTTTATTTCCTAGGAATTGTGACAGAGAATTCCCATTAAACAATAAGATAATTCACAAAACTGTATTTAAGAGCTATTGATTTACAAAACACTTACTCAAGCTATATTTAACTTATTTAAAAAAGGTTTATCTCATTAGAGTCGGTTAGTGTTTGAAGTGTCTTTGGGTTAAAGTAGTAATGTTTTGGTCAAAAAAAGATACTGTAGAATACGCCAACCATAATAAACCCAAATACACTTAATCTCTACCTTAGAATGTCAGACATAATACTTTATTATGCATGAACATCACAGTACATTGATGGTATCAGACTAGATATGTAGTACTTTAAGCTTAACTGTACTATGCATATAGATTAGAAAAGTGTCAGGAATTTGAGAATTGCTTTACATGCATGTTAATAAATTATTGTACCCTTTGGAAATTATCACAATATTGAAGATCTCATTTGTTTATATTTCCTTCAAAGTCAAAATTTTTGTTTTGGACTTGTTTAGTACATTTGATTTGATACTGTTTGGTATATTTGATTTGATACTGTTTAGTACATGTCGTAGACAATCTGTTTTTATATTATAGTTGGTTTAACCTGTAGGCCCAAGATCTTACCCCACCCAAGCATGATATTGTTTTGACATCAGTACAAAGTTTTTATATAATACTAAGTATAATTATATCATGGGCTTAGGATTTGTGACTTTTGAACACCTTGAATATACAGTTACTATTCACATTTATAATTTCAAAGTTTTCACAATAATTTTAATTCTGAACTTTCTGTTCATTTTTGAAAAACATGTTCATCGTCACATTTATATACTTTTTGGAATACCCATACATATGTTTTATAAAATTCAAGGAAATATGCACAAAATGCACAAAATATTAGAACATATTCTGGTGGTAATGGCTTATCCATTTCTCAACCAATGTGTCTTTAGTTAGTAATTGAATGACAGTTTCTTATCCAATTAAATTCTTTATCAAAATTTGAAGAGCACGAGAAGGGCTTTCAAAAAATAAATGATTCAAGCCATAAAGTAGTTGGTTTTATATAAGGACAAAAATAAAGAAAAAACAAAGAACAGTTTGTTTCTTTGCAGAAGAACATAATAAGTTATTAGTTGGCTAAGTACCTAATACAGCTGTTTATTTTTACTCATCGTGACTGAGTTGTAAAAATACATAGCCATATTAGGTGCTTAGCTGACTAATAACCTATATTATCATAGGGTAATATATAATTCTTCTCTGCATTAATTTATCATTGAAAATATGCTTTTATGTAAATAAGCTCTTAAATAAGGAAAAAAGGTTTAAATTTATAAAACGCAAATAAATTTTAATCTATAAAGAGGGTGATTTTCTAATTAAGACAAAAATAGCAGTAATGACTGCATCAAAATCCCTATGGTCCATATGACCATCAAAGAAACTAACCTACATGAAGACCAAGAATGTGGAGCAAGTGTTGTTGCTTTTTAAAAAAAATTACAACAAATGTTTCATTTGATCTGGTGGATGGTCTTGAGCAAGAGCCTAAACATTATTATTTAAAAACACAAAGTCAAAGACAAACTATGTGTATTTGAATAATGAAACCTGACTGCTGTTTTAAGAAACGATGGATGGGTTGTAGGTAATTTGAAACACCGTGAATAAAAAGGAGTTTACTTAACTGACGTTTTGGATGTTAGTCCTTCGTCGAAGTAAAAAAGGCTGTTTTAAGATTTGTGTGTTAAATATATTTGATTGATATAAAAGTAGTGGTCCATTTAGTATAAAGCTGTACATTTTCAAGAAATACCAAATATCAAAAGTATACTTATATTCATGTATTTCAGTCATGTTAATTTTGATAGTATCGGTTTTTCTTCCCGTACATAACTCTACCTGCCATAGTAATAGGTAACTGGTAGACAGGTTTACATTTTTAGTAATTTCCAAGGATCCAACGACCGATAATTAAATAATTATACCATAGATCTGAAACTGTTTAGCACTTTTTGACCCTTGACCAATTGTTATTAATACTAAATATATCTGAGAAGAAAATTTATATAATAATATACCTGCTATATAGAAAGTTAATTTTTTAAAGTTTGAACTCATGTTGTAGCAATTGTTTTTCTGGCAGTAAAGGAAATTGTGAAATATATATTTTTTGTGGCATTGGTGGCGTGTGCTTCCAATGAGTTGTCTTTGAGCCCAAGTGGTCAGGTTGCTGGTTCGAGCCATAAAAACACCTCGTGTATTGAATTTGTTTGAAGTGTTGTTCTCTTCCTTGCCACAAGGGTTTTTCTCCAGGTTCTCTTGACTTCCTCCTTCCATTAGAATCAACATTTGAGTTGAATGGAGTGTGTGGAAAATATTGAATGTACATAGTTAGTATTCAGAAAAGCAGGTCCCAACCTGAGCTCTGCTGGAAAAAAATCAACCTGCTAGATAGAACAAATAAAAGATTTATCTAATATTTAATTTATTTTAATTTTTGTATTTCTTATTCAGCACCAAGAGTTTGTTGAAGAAGAGGAGATTACTCTACGTGTTAGTGGTGTTTTGGAGGACACAGCTGACAAAGCTTATAGTATGGTTTCAAGGTCGTCAGATGAAGAGTTCTCTATAACCCTTTTTAATGATGCCATTCGGTAAGTTTTTGCATTCTTCAAACTTAGAATTAAAATGGATTGATTTTACTGAACCTTGAAACAATCACAAGGCTGATCAAAGTCAAGGCATGGCTAACTCACAGATAGAATTGGAATCTTGGCATTGCGAAAAAAACCCTCAGCAAGGGAGAGAACCAACAAACGACTCAGTCATGAGTCCTGTGTTCTGGGGTTAAACCCTGGACCTTGGCTATAAGAGGCAATGTACTACCAGGGCATGCCAATCAATCATTCAATCATTCAATCAATCAAGAACTTTATTTATGTGTCTAACCTCCTAGCAGTCCTCAAGTAGACCACTAATTATCACCCATGCTTCTGGTTCAGACCTTTTTTACCAACTCATTGATTTAATAAAATATCAGAAGTGTGAAAATGATGAAATTCAATGCAAGTTGGTGTTGGATGAGATAAAACTGATGAGTTGAAACATGTTGGCTTATTAAATTATAGTTTTAATAGAACTAGTACCAAAATAAATCAAAATGGGGCATTTGTCCCTTGAGACTGGAGATCCCCTTGTAAATTCCATCCCCAAATAACACCACCCTTTGGTTACCTTTAAACCATAGTTAATAGAGGAGAATGGTTAGGAAGGCTGGCAAACTTCAAAGAGAGAGGTTATTGTTACATTTTATGAAGGGCACATGATATTGATCATGCACAACTCAAATTCAAGATAGCGCAGCTTTCAAGTACTGTATGCTAATACTCAAGTGAGAATATGTATTTTGTATTTTATTCAATCCTTAATGGAGTTACAGAAACCTCAAACCTACTCTCAAAAATTAGTCCTTTCTCTGTAAACATTATTGGAGGCATTTGCACTGGTTATAACTGTATCTAATGCAGTCAAAATCTGAGCAGAGTTGAATTCTTGAAAGAATGCTTACC
>JANTNT010059998.1:0-11951 GCA_024752375.1 Entacmaea quadricolor | reverse complement strand
TTGACCAAAAAGCATGGACTATAGCCCATGGTTTTCATCGATTTTGGCCATTTTCACACCTTTTTAATTAAAATATTACAAAAAAATTTCATGCATTTTTGATCATTTTTGACCAAAAAGCATGGACCATAGCCCATGGTTTTCATCGATTTTGGTCATTTTCACACCTTTTTAATTAAAATATTTGAAAAAAATTTCATGCATTTTTGATCATTTTTGACCAAAAAGCATGGACTATAGCCCATGGTTTTCATCGATTTTGGCCATTTTCACACCTTTTTAATTAAAATATTACAAATAAATTTCATGCATTTTTTGATCATTTTTGACCAAAAAGCATGGACTGTAGCCCATGGTTTTAATCGTTTTTTTGTGATTTTCACACCTTTTTAATTTAAATGCAAACAATAGAAGTTATATAATATATAAAATAAATTTCATCCATTTTTGACCACAAAGCATGAACTATAGCCCATGGTTTTTTTCGTTTTTGATCATTTTCACATTTTTTAAATTAAAATAACTAAATTAAATTTCATCAATTTTTTTATCAATTTTGACGAAAAAGCATGGACTATAGCCCATGGTTTTGATGGTTGTGATTATTTTCACACCTTTTTCATTAAAAGAACTAAAATAAATTTCATCCATTTTTTATCATTTTTGACCAAAAAGCATGGACTATAGCCCATGGTTTTAATCGTTTTTTTGTGATTTTCACACCTTTTTAATTTAAATGCAAACAATAGAAGTCAGATAATTATAGTCATTTTTGAACACAAACCATGTACTATAGCCCATGATTTTGATCCTTTTTTTTTTATTTTCACACCTTTTTCATTAAAATATATAAAATAAATTTCATCCATTTTTGACCACAAAGCATGGACTATAGCCCATGGTTTTGATCGTTTTTGATCATTTTCACACTTTTAAAATTAAAATTACTAAATTAAATTTCATCAATTTTTTTATCAATTTTGACCAAAAAGCATAGATTATAGCTAATGGTTTTGATCTTTTTTGATCACAGAATCAAAAAAATAAAAGGCGTACAATTTGGGCCGTTTTTATAATAATTTAATAATAATTTAATATGATATGTTTCACGAGTTACATAGAAGATGCTCAGTAGCGCATTACAAAAAGGAATTCGCTCTAAATATTTCATACTTGATAAAACACGATCCCGAGTTCTTTGAATGACTTAACACTCTCAAGAATAATTCGTAATCTTTTTGTCCAACAGATTTGAATTTCACTGTCATGCGCAAAGACTTCATAAGAGATTCCTACCGCATGGTAAAGATGGCATGCAGTAGTCAAGATAGAGGCGCTTGGTCGTGGGTGCTCAAATGTGAGGCGGACCTTCTTTATCTAAATTTGGATGCATCTTTGATGAAGTCATCCCTCACTGGTCTTCAAGTAATCTTTTTGATCTAAAGATCATTTGAATACTAGTGAGGGATGACTTAATCGAGTATAAAGGTCCATGCACGTGACGTGTATGAGCGCTTCAATTGGACCAGAGTTCTTATGTTCAGAATTATTCATGAGTGTTTTAAAATCATAATAAATTACAAAAATATATATTTATATATGTATGTATACGTGCATATATATGTATTTCATGGATTTTGTAAGCTAATATGTAATAATTCAATTATATGAAAATATTAAAAAGTAAAATTAACTAAAATTCAATGGTACTCCTTTCGAAAGAGATAATTTGTGAGTTTACGCTTAAAATGCATATGTTAGTAGAAGACCTGTTTTGTACAGGTAAAGAGTTCCATAGTTCTTGTTCAGCTATAGTAAAAGAGCGGTCATCTATATATCTAGAGTAGATAGAGTTCTTAGTGCAGTTTGGCGGAGTAGAAATTATTATTTGTTCTTAAAGAGTATCTGGAGAGAACTTTGTGTTTTAAAAGTTCAGATATGTAGTCAGGGGCCGGTCCATTTAACGCTTTCAAGCAGAGAAGTAGAATCTTAAACTGAATTCTGTGTAGGCAACCAGTCTAGGATGAATAGGGAGGGAGTAATGTGATCAAAGCGTCTGACATTGCACATGATCCTTGCGACAGCATTCTGTACCAGATGAAGTTTCTGTAGCTGGGAAGCAGGTAGTCCATATAACAGACTGTTACAATAATCCAGTCGACTTGTCACAAACGCATTTATTAAAGTCTGAGAACAATCAAAACTAAGAAATTTCCTAATTTTCCTAATATTATGTAAATGATTAAAAAAAGGCAAAATGCATGGACTATAACCCATTGTTTTGATGGTTTTTGGTCATTTTCACCATTTTAATTTAAACAACAACAACAACAACAAATTCCATTTTCCAAGGAAAACCAAACCAATTGACAAATAAAAACATTTATTTTTAAAAGCCGGTAAATCTATTCGAAAATAAAGTGACTGATACTGTTTATTTATATCCTTCCAGTACATTTAATAATATGTTATCTTCTTTTTGTTATTGTTATTAATTTAATTGTAACCAAATTATTTGTGCCATTCTTATAAGGAATATTTATAACCTAGAAGAGGTTCTAACACCATAATAATATAAACTTTCAAATATAATAAAATATTTAAACTTTCTGACAATGTTTTTGGCATAATGACTATTGTATTTATGCGTTTTTTTTTTTTTAATTGGTTAAGTAAAAACGCCATTTGAACGTCACAATTTTAATTTAATTTTCACAATCATACGAATTGTATCAACTCAATGCTAACCGTAGATTTATTTTACTGCATACCCGACAATATGGGATCTCATTATCCATGCTATAGCCGTTAGTTCATCAGCGATAAACTTCTGATAAGAAACGGAAGAGAATCCAGCATCTTCGATAAAACTTGGCAAGTCAGTTGCACAGGAACAGCCGTCACTTAAGTATTTCCAAAATCTATCAAGGTATTTCTGATAGCTTCTTCTCCAACTTCCCTCTTCATCTAAAAAAGGAAAAGGAAATAAAATGTTATCCACTTTATTTTTAAGATTCAGCCTTTCGCTTTGTTCATTTCAATAAATACATTTGTCATTTGTCAATGAGGCATGGCAGCCATGTTGGTGTACATAACAACAGAGGCTAACGAGAAATAGTTTGTTAGCTGCGCGCGCACCAACATGGCGGCTGTGATGTCATGTGAAAACCATGAATACATAAAACGTGATAAGATAGTTTTTGTTTGTGCGTCATTATCAACTTCAAGTTGGCCAATATTATCAAGTGGTTGTCCCAAAATACAATGTTATATTGCTCATCGGATGGTTAGGGCGTCAAAAAACATCTTATCAACTAAGTGTGACGTTTGTTCGACGTTAGTCACCTTGACCCATTGTCAGTTAGTAATTCACACTTTAATGATGGTAATGATCTCGCATTCAATTGCGCAAAGTAGTTTGTCAAAATCAAGCGTTTCTTTCTAAAACCACCAAAAAAAAAAAAAAAACGGACAGCAAATTAATTCCATTCATAGGGCTTGTAAATACGTGTGAAAAAGAGAATTTCATCGGAAAAAATGTGTTAACGATTGAAAAGATTTGGAAATAAATATGGAAATTTTAATTGGGGATGCGACAAAAACGACTCTGATTGGCTAATAAAATCCGGAAATGAGAACACAAGATAACGTGTATGGTAGTTAATGTTATATTTTACTATCTGACCTCTTACATAAAGTCTTCGTTATGACATCAAGCAAAAGAAGGAAGGAAAATGTGGGAGCCAAAAGTAAACAACGTTCGTGGGAGCCAAAAGTAAACAACGTTCGTCAAGGAACTTATGAACGGATACGGAAGCGCGAAATATAGACAAAAATATATACCACTTATCCATTGCTTTCGAGTGATATACTTTAACGAAATATTCCACAAGTCACTTGTTTTTCTTCGTGTACATATGAGCCTTTAGGCAAGTGACAAATATCGACGAATATACAACCGTTTTCCATTCTGATTGCATTCTGATTGGCTGTATTTTCTATGGTGCGGGATATATAGTATAGACTTTGAGTGAGACGTTCTCAACAAATCCCTTCAAATGTTTGTGACTTACCTAAAACGTGCTCCAGATAATATAAACAGCCACCCTGAAGAAGAAGAGAAATAGAGGAATATGAGATCTTTGTTTTGATTTAATGGGTAATGGTGTCCCTATAAATGGACCGAACTGACCTCATCTTATAATCTGTTTATATGACGGATATTGAAATAGGATGGGCTGGGCTTTCTTCTCTCTACCTAACTCAGTCTTTTGTGACTCAAAGTGAACTATGATCCCGAGATGGCCGTATAAATATAAATGTATTTTTTTTACTAATCTTCAGAAATGTTAGATCATTATTATATAGAGATATCTGTTTGACTCTCATATGGCTCACATATTCAAGATCAGTTAGTTAAACCTTCACCTTAAAAAGGGAAAAATATAAGAAATTCGTCAAAAGGTTCCCCACTTACCGGTTTTAGCACTCTTTTGACTTCTTGTAGGACCAAGAGAATATCCTTAACAGAGCATAAGGTTAACGTACAAACCACAACTGCTACAGAATCATCTTCTATTGCAGACATATCCTCAGCAACACCGGTAATGATTTTCTTGATGGTGATGTATGGAAATTTGCCTGCGTTGTTTTGAAGGTATTTTTGCATGTAAGGATTGGGGTCAAGAGCAATGACAGAACACCCCTTTGGAAAGAAAGCAAAGTTCGCTCCTGTGCCTGAGCCAATTTCCAAAACATCTCCCTTTATGTTATCTATCGTTGATTTCATACTAGCGAACAATTCCTTCTTGGTCTTAAGTATAGCCCGGTTGTGAATTTTACTAAAGATGTTCATATGTACAGCAAAGCCTCTCTTATAGAGATTGGAATTGATGATAGTATTCCTAAACTTGTTTGTCATTATCAAGCAAAGACCAAGCAAAATCATCACTCCAAGGATGCCAAATAGTTGATCCATACTCTTTTCTTTCTTCTTGTTCTCAACTTAACTCAAACTGTGAAGAAACAAAAACATGACCTTCAAATATAAGTTTTTTTATAAATTTCAGTTCATGGAATTTTCTATTGTCTTTGGACGTTGCAGGGTACCTTTCGAATCCTAACTTGTGTGCGTCAATGAATAAGCTCTGTCGTACTCAAAATGATTACAGTAATTGATCTCCCGGCTTGAGATAAAACGTATTAACGCGTAAAGAAATGCCAGTAAGTTTCGCAATATAAAACAAAAGTAACTCCAAAATCAAAACAAGCGAAAGATTAAAATATTTAAAATTGAAGAAACTGTTGATCTATCCAAGGCCGCTTTGTCTGCAGATCTTGTCAGATTTAAAGTACTACATGCCTAATAGTATTGTATATATAAGATTATTTGATTTAGTTTTAAAAGGTCAAAGTTAACTGAAAGATATTACTTTACGAGTTTAAATGACATCATATAAGTCGCGACGGTCTGTACAACGGTAGCTTTATTATCTTTTTATACATGCAACTTTGTTCACTTTGTTTAATTTTCCTTTTACCATACAATATTAACACAAGAAAAACGCACCTTTCTAATCATTGAAAATATATTCCAAAAGGATCAGGGTATCGCTTTTCGATTTTTTATATTAGGGAAATGTTTCAGAAATAAGACTTGGCTGTTCCGAGCAAAATCTACCATAGCCTTACACTATCTACCATAGCCTTACACTTGCACTATCCACCATAGCCTTACATAATCTACCATAGCCTTGCACTATCTACCATAGCCTTACACTATCTACTATAGCCTTGCACTATCTACCATAGCCTTACACTATCTACCATAGCCTTACACTATCTACCATAGCCTTGCACTATCTACCATAGCCTTACACTATCTACTATAGCCTTGCATAAATCTACCATAACCTTACAATATCATCCAATAATAACTATTTTGTCACGTACAACTTTTCTTGTCTTTTTTAATTCCAGAGAGTGGTGTTTTAAGAGAGATAAAAGTTAATGATTATTGCTAAGGTTAGTTTGTTATTTAAATTTTGTTCTTACGAAGTTTCTTTTGAAAACCTTTAAACAATACAATTTTTAATAATTCCAGAGCAAAAACCGTGTATGCACATATTAACAATGTAATACGTACCTATTAGATGCCAAATTAACTCCTTGATTGGACCAGTTATCAAGCGCTAATGTTTCTGTGTTTTTTACTCTATATATAGTTTAGATGCGGAAGAAGACGTCAACTCATACACGTTTCTAATACCCGTGCTTCCGTCAGATTATTAAGCGACATTTCATGATCAAGGTTTGACGACAGATCGGTGTAAAATATTCTGTTGTTTTGACATGACAAAGCCGAAAGCAGGAGTGTTTGTACATAGTTACTATGGTTTGTAGAGTGATTTCTTTTGCTGGTATGGATTGTTTCTTGATTACGTAATACATGCCCAGCCTTTGTTACTTTCATTCTGTACTAGCATTGCTACAGTTGCTACATAATTCTCGAATTTTCTAGAAAGTTATAAAGCTTTTAAGCAAAAACTCTTTGTCGTGTAATCTGTTCATTTATATAATAAGACATCAGAATCAATGAACTGCTGAACTATTTCGATTTTAGAAGAGAAAATTAAATACCAATGTTAATGAAGGTAATATCCGTTGTTGAATAGCCGTATAGGGTATGTTTCCGGTAAAACTATACTACAATAAGCGTGACTAATAGCTCATAGAATAAAGGAACATGAGGACATCATAGTGGAAATATGCCAAGCTTGTGATTCCTATCGATAAGATTAGTAAAAGGCTAAGGTTTATCTTCAAATCAGATAAGTAAAACTGGACAGAGTCAGTGCAACTATAGAAAACTAAAAGAAGCTTTCTTAGAAGAAAGCCGTCCGCCCTTATTATTAAATTACATTTTGGAACAAGAGAAAAATTAAGTAGGCTCCCATATTCTCAAGTCCGCCTTATTTGTCAGCACTTGCAGTAGAAAGGAGCATGAAAACAGCTAAATATTTTCAAGTTTTGGAACAAGAATAAGAAGTATATTCATATTCCATACTGACCCGTTCAAATCCGCCCTTAATTTGTCAGCACTTCAGTGAAAATAACATGGAAACAGACAAAGCTTTTCACGTTTAACGTTTGAAACAAGAGGAGATGTATATTCATATTCCATACTGATCCATTCCAATCCGCCCTTATTTATCAGCACTTCAGTGAAAGTAGCATGAATGCCAAAAGTTTTCACGTTTGAACAAGAGAGTGAATAGTTTCATATTCCTCTTCAGACAGCATTGTGACCTTTGGAACTGATCATACCGCCTTGAGTTCATCTTTCCCTTTGCAAGTAGATTTAGTCTTTATAACTTACAGGTTGAGAGCCTATAATCTGTATTTGGTTCAGGATTGGTGGACGAAAAGACTCCTATTTCAAAAGTCATGTGTTTACAATATCTAACAAACGCTTATCCACCGCCTCGCCCGTCTTATACCGTTAACTCCTTTTTTGTTTAATGAGTTTAAGGTATATAGTTTCCTGTTTTCAGAGATCTTTTAATGAATCATGGCAATATCTTTGCCGGAATAGATACGACATGAACTACTCCTGGATGGCTATTGTCACTACCCCAATTATTGGTATTGGTATTCCTCTCATTCCAACTGAGGAACCCATGCTCAAAATCCATTAGCCAATAGTGAGATAGCCCCACTAGGGTCGTTTACTTGAAGCATCACGTTCCCTTATAATTCTCATAAATGAAAACAAGTGAGTAAACTAGCAAAGGACGCGTCGGTGTGTAATAAACTACATTAACGAATGAAAGTAACTTTGTTACACCGCTCAGAAAAAGTATACTTAACTTTACTGGCGTTTCGAGCGTTTGCCCTTCATAGGAATGAAAAATAATTCTATACTGAATTCTCAAATCTACCTATTGTTTCCATCAAAAAACAAAATCATATCTTAATGAAAGATCTTTGACTAGAGGAAGTGAGAGTGTTATGTCTTTTGGCGACAAGTAGCGATTAGTAAGTCAGCTGTCATAACCTTTGAACACTTTGCATTAAAACCATTCGATTTTGGAAAAAAGAAACCTCAAACACTTAAAAAATAATCTACATATTTCCATCATTTGTATCTTCGTTCATAACTTTTTTTATCGTTACCTATTCAAAAAGCTAATTAATTGACTAAACAATACATAAAATAATCACCGTTTATCTTTCAAGTTTGATCTGACAATGATCTAGCCCATCAAGAAAGTCACGCGAATGCATGAATAGTTTTGCACGCAATAAATTATATTATCGGACATTACAAACCTCGCAGTCTATAGAATTATATTGGTATTAGTAATATTACGTGCGTGTTACCCTAATGAACTGGACGAGAGATATAGCTTTCATTCAGAAAGACAAAGGCTACTCGTTACAGGATTGTTTCTCTTTCTTTTTTGAATTGTTATTGTCAGCACGATTGTTGTCGAAAGATGAATTTCTATATTTTTGTACATATTAGTAACTCAACAGCACAGAACTGAAGTCATGCTAAAAGAATGCATGTCATAATGTCACATGCTGGTCAGTAATTGTAAAAATGACAAACCTGAACAAACAGCGTGAACAATAATTTTTGGAGTTTTTTCTAGCATAATTATTCTTGACTGTGATTATGTAATTACAGATACGATATATTACAAGTACCTTCAGTTTGCATACGACTTATGGTGTAGTTCTTGCTGTAATGAAGTCTTGCTGTAATGCTAGAGTGTACAGTATACTAAAAACTGGTTTCGTTACACAACACGACGGGGAAGGGAAATGAATACCGCTAGTCTCTTGTATTCAGTATAACAAAGGCAATATGATCCCGCGTCATTAATATGCTTATAAAAAATGTTTTATCGTGTTTGATTGCTTATTTGCCAGACAATTGCCACGTAACTTTCAAGAATGAATTTTTTTTTTTTTTTTTTTTTTTGTCCAATAGAAAATGATAAGGTGATGAGAGTTTTTCGGCGGCATAAGAGGTCATCTAGTCGAGAAAACTGGTAGAACTTGTGTGTAGGGAGTGGGCAGTGACAGCTTTAAATTCTCTAAATGACAGTCAAAAAATATTTTAAAAACGTTTGGTCACTAACCCCCTTCCCGCTGCGCTATTATTTAGAACAGATCATCAGATCATCAGATCATTCTGGAACGTTCCAGAACATCCCGGAACATTGCAGACGGGCGCTCTTCTTGAAAATATCTTAGATCATTCTGAAACATTTCAAAACACCCCGGAACATCTCAAACGCGCATTCTTCTTTCAGTTGAGACTGAATATCTCACTGATCATTCTGGAACGTTCCAGAAAATCCCGGAACTACTTCGCTTACTTCCTATTAAACTCATGGGCCGGGACGAGAACTTTAAATTTTTATCTACAGCTCTACATATAATTGCATTGGAAAATGAACTTACCTCTGGTGTTTACTTCAATTTGATTCGGTGTAGGCCTCAGTATCATCAGTCTTTAAACCAGTTATTTAGGAACTAATACTTATCCCAAGCACCCCCAAGGCGAGTACGTACTTGGTCTTGGACGGCGTGATGAAATGTTAAAACTTGACAACAATGATTCTTATTAAGAGTAAACTACATTGACGACGGTCTTCAAACCGGACATGCGACAAGGATTAATACGTGTAAGTCTAAGACAGATAAATGCTTTTATACATTCTGACATGACGGAAAATATACTAAAAACCCCAACTATTACTAACGGCAAAACACTGACGTCATAATATATAATCCAACCAAAAATTTAAAAAGACGAGCTGATAGAAAATTATTAGAATTCTTTGTTTTTACAGTCAAAACGTCTCAAGCGTACCCCCCTATTAAACGTCCAATAATGAATTAATTATTCGAATATTGAGTTCGTTATTTAATCAGAGTTTTCACAATAAACAGATAAACTTGCTTTACACTTATTTACCAGCTAAAATACAAAGTGGTGGGCTTTATGGGGAGTTTATCTACGGTGGCAATTATTGAAGGATCCAACCAAAAATCAGGTAGATAATGTAATTTGAAGTTTGGAGTCAGACTGGAATAATGAACTCAATATTCGAATAATGAATTCATTAATCGACTCTAGGCGGGTACGCTTGAGCCGTTTTGACTGTATTGAATTATGTATTCCAGCCTCGGCCCCATGTAACCTTATTCTCTTCAACAATTAATCGTTGTATAGTTACGTCGTTTATTAGTCCTATATCATATATAGATTACAAGAATTAGTCGTAAGGAACTGCGCAATAATTATCAGGAGGGGGATTATAAAATGAGTTCACTACCACTTAAAGTTAACTTGAACCCCCTGTACAAAGGCTGAAATAACTTCTAAACCCCCTCCCTCTCGGGTTAAAGATGGACATTAGCGTACAATCCCCCTTTCTAACTTCAACTTTTTCAATTTCGTGCAAGCAAATTTTGAGGCCTTTATTAGGGAAATACAGCTTTTTTTTTTTTTTTTTTTTTTTTCTGTGAGCGAAGCAAGTTGTTTTTGTTTTGCCGAGTTGTTCTCAAAAGGTGAGATTTTCTTTTTCTGAACGCGAGAAGTGGAGCGAGAGCAAAATTTGGGTATACATACACCGAATGCCAATATGGCCGATCGCCCGGGGAGAGTTGCATCAAATCGAGGCTACCGAGGATTCACTTCATTCACACCTTCGCTTACCTCTGTCTTCAGTTGTAAGGAATGAACACGATAAACAACTGTAGACAGAGGTAAGCGAAGATGTGAATAAGTGAATCCTCGGTAGCCTCGACTCGATGCAACTCTCCTCGGGCGATCGGCCATATTGGCATTCGGTGTATTAAGCATATACAATTGCACTAAAAAACTTGAACTAAAAAAGGAAAATTAGATATCACCCCCTTCTTTCCATTAAATAATTTAGCCATTGGCCCCTCTCTTAGGCAGTGTAATACTTTACACTCTGCCCCCCTTCCGTTTTAGAATTATTGCGCAGTCCCTTATATAGACTATTTGACTAGATAAAGATAAAAATAAATCATAAGTCCTTACATAGAATCTATTTATTAACAAACTAGGTGACTATTATCAATCACGGGTTCTGATTGGCTAATATAAGAACCTAAAGGTCTATTAGTCCAATCCCGCACTCAATTTCTAGCCACACTGACAAGCTGAGTGTCACGTATAACTGGCATGGACATGACCATGGCTCATTGCTCATTGCTATGTTATTCAGTATTATAATCATATTATGGAACACATCGTAGCCGAAGCATATTTTATTCGTAATGGCAAGCCTAAACACTTACTAATGAAATCAGATTGATTACATGTTTTATTTATAAATCCATATCGTCATCTTCTCGTTTTTTACCTTGCTTACTTTTTCTTTATTCATTTTATCGTCTTTTCTCTTGCAACCCCATGCAATCGGTACTTTACTTGTTTTGTATCGTCACTGCTTTCAGCATGATCGCCATAGTCATTGACATCAATGTTAGCATTATCACGTTTTCCTTTTCCTTCTAAATCATCTTCTTCTTTAGCATTATTATCAGCTATTGTTTTGACGTCTTCCACGTTATCCTCAAAGACAGGATTTTCTGTGATTGTAGTTTCCGCACAGATATCTGTCATTTCTCCCTGTACCTCTATTGCAACCTGCAGTACTTCAAGGCAACAAGATATGTTGCACCTGGGTTCCTCCTTTAACCTGATCAGTGTAGCTAAGATACTTGCTAAGTATTTAACTGAAACAATAAACAAAATCTCTAATCAATGAATATTAGAGCGGTTTTCGAGTGGGGAACGTACGTTACCGTGACTCTTAAATGGCTTCCGCTCTCAACCAATCAGAAAGCGAGAAAACAAACACCATTCAATCACAATGCTTGGATACAGAAGTCATTTAAGA